>CM073771.1:126992485-127017314 GCA_037158775.1 Hetaerina titia | reverse complement strand
CATATAGATGTCATTTTTTCCACGAAGTATAAGGAATCAGAATAGCATTGTCCGACCGCGGTAGGGTTAAAATATGCGGGTCTAAATTATTCTGGTGTGTATTCAACCCCTGCCATACACCCTAGCGGTGGGTGGGCGATTTTTTCCCCTCTTTCCCCTCCCAAAATCGCCCCACTCCTCCTCATAAATGCTATATAAATGACCGCAGCTTGTTTAATTTGTACCTGATGATGACGCCTAAGCGTTGAAACTAGTTGTACGATAATAAGGAACAGTGGATGTATACATTGTGTTTTCTTTATTTAATAAACATGAACTTCCACAAAGTTGAGCTAAAAATAAGAGAAAAAAGTGGAACTAGCTTTAAAATGAGAAGTTGAACAGCAAGGGTATGCAGTAGAATGGAGAATGAATGGGGGGGAGGGAGGGGGAGAGGGGGGAGGGGGGGAGGGAGGGAGGGGGAGAGGGAGGGAGGGAGGGAGGGAGGGAGGGGGAGGGAGAGAGGGAGGGGGAGGGAGAGAGGGAGGGGGAGAGGGAGGGAGGTAGGGAGGGAGGGGAGAGGGAGGGAGGGGGAGAGGGAGGGAGGGGGAGAGGGAGGGAGGGGGAGAGGGAGGGAGAGGGAGGGAGGGATGGAGAGGGAGGGAGGGATGGAGAGGGAGGGAGGGATGGAGAGGGAGGGAGGGATGGAGAGGGAGGGAGGGATGGAGAGGGAGGGAGGGATGGAGAGGGAGGGAGAGGGAGGGAGGGATGGAGAGGGAGGGAGGGGGAGGGAGAGGGAGGGAGGGAGGGGGAGGGAGGGGGGGAGGGAGGGGGGGGAGGGAGAGGGAGAGAGAGGGAGAGGGAGGGAGAGGGAGGGAGCGAGAGGGAGAGGGAGGGAGCGAGAGGGAGCGAGAGGGAGCGAGAGGGAGCGAGAGGGAGGGAGAGGGAGGGAGAGGGAGGGAGAGGGAGGGAGAGGGAGGGAGAGGGAGGGAGAGGGAGGGAGAGGGAGGGAGAGGGAGGGAGAGGGAGGGAGAGGGAGGGAGGGAGAGGGAGGGAGGGAGAGGGAGGGAGGGAGAGGGAGGGAGGGAGAGGGAGGGAGGGAGAGGGAGGGAGGGAGAGGGAGGGAGGGAGAGGGAGGGAGGGAGAGGGAGGGAGGGAGAGGGAGGGAGGGAGGGAGGGAGGGAGGGAGGGAGGGAGGGAGGGAGGGAGGGAGGGAGGGAGGGAGGGAGGGAGGGAGGGGGAGGGAGGGAGGGGGAGGGAGGGAGGGAGGGGGAGGGAGGGAGAGGGAGGGAGAGGGAGGGAGGGAGAGGGAGGGAGGGAGAGGGAGGGAGGGAGGGAGAGGGAGGGAGGGAGAGGGAGGGAGGGAGAGGGAGGGAGGGAGAGGGAGGGAGGGAGAGGGAGGGAGGGAGAGGGAGGGAGGGAGAGGGAGGGAGGGAGAGGGAGGGAGGGAGAGGGAGGGAGGGAGAGGGAGGGAGGGAGAGGGAGGGAGGGAGAGGGAGGGAGGGAGAGGGAGGGAGGGAGAGGGAGGGAGGGAGAGGGAGGGAGGGAGAGGGAGGGAGGGAGAGGGAGGGAGAGGGAGGGAGAAGGGAGAGGGAGGGAGGAGGGAGAGGGAGGGAGGAGGGAGAGGGAGGGAGGGAGAGGGAGGGAGGGAGAGGGAGGGAGGGAGAGGGAGGGAGGGAGAGGGAGGGAGGGAGAGGGAGGGAGGGAGAGGGAGGGAGGGAGAGGGAGGGAGGGAGAGGGAGGGAGGGAGAGGGAGGGAGGGAGAGGGAGGGAGGGAGAGGGAGGGAGGGAGAGGGAGGGAGGGAGAGGGAGGGAGGGAGAGGGAGGGAGGGAGAGGGAGGGAGGGAGAGGGAGGGAGGGAGAGGGAGGGAGGGAGAGGGAGGGAGGGAGAGGGAGGGAGGGAGAGGGAGGGAGGGAGAGGGAGGGAGGGAGAGGGAGGGAGGGAGAGGGAGGGAGGGAGAGGGAGGGAGAGGGAGGGAGGGAGAGGGAGGGAGAGGGAGGGAGGGAGAGGGAGGGAGGGAGAGGGAGGGAGAGGGAGGGAGGGAGAGGGAGGGAGAAGGAAGGAGGGAGGGAGGGAGAGGGAGGGAGTCAGTGACCCGTCAATCACACAAAGAAATGAAAATTATAAAAGGTTGTAAAGAAACAAAACAACTTACGTGAACACACTGTCACTCAATCACTCAGGTGTGCTCGAAAACAAGGACCTTTGTGCTTCACAAATACTCACACGTTCAGGGTTTACCAGGATTCGTCCTAGGTCAGGGACCCGCCAATCACACGAAAATAACTAAACGGAAAATAAGGGACTTCGGTAAAAACGCATTCACTCAATCATTCAGGTGTATCCGACCTTTGTGAAACGCTCGCACTCTCTCATTCAGGGTTTACAAAGATTCCTTCTATGGCAGGGACCCGTCAATCATACAAACAGATTTAAATAACTAAAATTGTGGGTAGGTAAGTACCTAATAGAAATCAAAATCAAACTTCACCAACTTACACACTCGGAGATATTCGGATGAGTATGGTGGATGAAATAATATAATTGGGGGGGAGAGGGAGGGAGGGAGAGGGAGGGAGAGAGGTAGGGAGGGAGGGAGGAGGGAGGTAAAGAAGTCACGGAAACGTGCTATTCTTCTGAAGTAAGACCTCACATTGAGTATGCGGCGATGGTATGGGATCCATTAAAAAAAATGAATTGCAGAATTGAATATAGTACAGAGGAAGGCCGCTAGATCCGTAAAAAACCAGTACCAAAGGATACAAAGCGTCACACATCAAATACAGAATGTGGGGTGGCAATCTTCAGATATGCGAAGACTCAGGGCTAGATTAAACTTATTACAAATATATAAGGCGTGTGGTTTAGCATCCGACATTGGAGATATAATTAAGCTCCCTAATTACATTGGCAGGGTTGACAGTTGTCACAAAATTAGAGAGAGAGTTAAACTGTCGAACTGGTAGATTCAAGTATTCGTATTTCCCGTCCACTATTCGCGAGATTAATAAATGGGGAACACCTTAGAAAATATTAGGGACACGCTGTCGAAAATAGGGTCATAAAAGATTAAATTCCCACATAACACTCTCCGAGTCTGGCTTCCTAACGCTCCCCACTCAATTCGCCCTAATGCCAGGTGGGGTGTAGACGAATGTACTTATATCAACTCTATTGAAAATATTTGTCAATTGTCTGTCCGCGCTGTGTGAAATACTAACCGATGATAAATGTCTGAATTGCATCTATTCCCGCCTTCATTTAACGTATTTTCTTGTCCTCTCTGTGTAGAAATAGGAATAGCTACTAACCATGTTATACTTATAATATGTGTAGGCATGTTGCATGATTGGTGTTCAGTCGCCCTCTTTCCTCGCGGTTTTTGGGTGGATCGAGGGGTGCCAGGTGCATGAGGAAATAAAGTGAATGTGTTTGGAACGGCTTGTGACAAACCACCCCCTGCCACACGTCCTTGTGACGGCTTGCGGGGCATTGTGTAGATATAGATGAACACAAACTGTTTAAATAGAGGGTGAGAGTTCGCAAATAATTGGAAAAGCGGAGAGCACGTTCTCGCCATTGACTAATTGGGCAAATTGAAGGCTTCGACTTGAAAGATGAACGCGGGTCATCCTTCGCGTCATCTTTTAATGTTCACTACGAGACAACGAGAACCAACAGCTCCCATGCAGGTATACTTCAAAGTACACTGGTTTGGGCAATCACGATGCAGCATATAAACTGCATTATTTGCCCTCAATCATACGCCTTCCTTTGGAAAGATGAATTCAATGGTCTTGAACTGGAGTCTCGGCTTCGTTGTGGCCCTCGGACCTTCGTAGTCACGCTCAGAAGCACTCTCGCTCCGTATTTTGACGGTCGATTGTCTCCGTATCGATTCGTTGGCCCCGTGGGCTTTGCCAAAGTGACCCGACGCCCTCTCGTGCTGCCTCCTCGGCAGGCCGCGTCGCGGGGGGGCGGGGCAGGAGAGCACATCTCCGCGGCGAAGGAAGTGTGCTGAAATAAAAAAAAAGGTTATGAGGAGTAACGAAAAAGAATTAAACAGTCTCTCATGTCCCCTTGGAGAATCGGCGTGCCCTTTTTATCCGTCGTGCTTAGGAATTGTTTCGTTTTATAAAATATCAATAATCCCATTTTCCGATATCGAAATTACTTTGGAATTTGATTTTTGGATTGGAAGGATGAAGGAAAATGAAGATGACGGTATTCTCGGAATTCTCGATTGCGAGAATGTTGTCAATATTGGCGATCCGCGCGGTCGACTGATCCCTCCCGCTTTGATTAAAATGGCTCACTTGGGGAGGCAGTGGGTATACGCACGAGTACATTTATGTGCATTTGCATACGCGAATACGTGCGTATGCTGTTTCTAACACGAGACCAGAGCACAGCCGTCCCTGCTGAGTGCTGGACAATTGCGTTCGAGTGAGTTTCTTGAGGAAGGGAAATGCGACGCACCATGTCGGTCATCAGAGAGTCAGCCATGCGATGACTTTCAGCACATCTACCATGAAACTACGTACGTCTATATAATTCCCCAAATGCCGCCGCGAAGGCGTGGGACAAGAATGGTAGGTCGCCACCTGAAAGAGGGAATGATATCTCATGGAAAGCCAACAAACTCATGTCAATCCATACTCACAAAGACGATATTACGCTATGCGAATAATTCTATCAGAACTGTGTAATGCTTTCTCCCGACCGTAGGGGCCCAATTTGGACGATTGGAGGGTTGTATCTTGGGGCAAGGGGAAGGTAACGCTGCGGCTAGGATTGGACTCTGCGGAGGCAGACACCATCCCCGTCTCCAACAGGTACCAGGTGCTGTCGGATGACAGCACCACCGTACCTGCAACTCCTACCCCTATTCCGAGGGCACTACCTAAAGTAAGACATCAGCGCTCGGGAAGGGAGGGAACCGTTATATTAGGCAGTTCTAACGTCCGGCGAATAATGCATCCGCTGCGCCGCGGAGCCCAACAGGAGGGAGGTGTTGGATTCTTGTCGTCCTGGTGTATACCAGGCGACGCAGGCGGTGAAGGCGGCCGTTAGTAATACGAGTTGCTCAAAGCTACGCATTGTGGTTCATGCGGGAACAAACGACGCCTCAGAACGTGGATCTGAAGAGATCCTGCGCTCCGTTAAGGAGATGCACTCGGAGGTGAAACGGGTTGAGGCGGAGTTGAAGGTTCCTCTTAAATTAAGTATTTGTAGTATTGTGCCACGTACTGACCGCGGAAGGCTCGTTTTATAGTCGAATAGAGGGTGTAAACGATAGATTGTTGGGATTTTGTCGGGAAATCGGAGCGGACTTCGTTGATCTGAGGCCTGTCCTCTCATCGTGTCGGGTACCCCTAAATCGCTCCGGGGTCCATTATACTGCCGTGGCATCACAGTGTGTAGCGCGTAGGTTACACGAACACGTTTATAGGGTTTAGCATAGTTGGAAGGCAAGAGCGCAGGTCATATATTGGGATTATATTTTTGTCACTTGAGATCAAGTAACACCCACAGATCCTCAAAATAACAGAACAAACAAAAGCTTGCTTTAATACAAAATACAACCCACGTAAAGTTAATAAAATTGGTGCCTCGAAATACACAATAGATAGTAATGCGAGCGAATGTAATACTACCTCTGTTAACCACGAATCGTCGCGAAACAGTTTTCTGAGCATACATAAAACCGTAAAAGAAATAGTGATTGGCGAAATAAAAATTAGTATAACATTAAATGCCGCAGCATTGGAAACAAAATATCGAATATTGAACATATCTTTGTTAGTACAAACGCAGACATAGTAGTTGGAACGGAGAGTTGGCTCACGGGAGATATAGCAAACAACGAAATTTTTCCAAGCGGTTTGACAATTTACAGAAGGGATAGACCTAATAGATTGGGTGGGGGAGTATTAGTAAATGTAGTAGCTTGTAAATCTTAGTAGCCAAAGATACCAATGCGACTAAAATAGTATTGAAAGCGTTTGATGTAACATAAAGGTCTACAACAACAGAAGCCTATTTTTTATAGACCCCCAGATTATAGTACAGATATCCTCCACAAGCTCGACGACCAAATATCCTCTCTTAAATATTTTGCGCGAAGGAATGAAGCCGTACATCCCATCCAAACTTAAATACGACAATAGGGAACCTAGATGGTACAACGGGGAAGTAAGATCGGCATTAAGAAGGCAAAGAAGGCTACAGTCAAATTTTAAAAAGAGTTTAAAAAGTGACGATATTGTTTATGAGAATACATCAAAACAGAAACTTAAATAATGTCGTAGTAAAACAAAAAGTATCATGCGCACAGCCCTACGCTCTTTTAAATCTAAAATGCTAAGAGAATATCTGGAGGAATATCCAAAGTCATCCTGGTCCTATGTTAGGAAATACAGGGTAAACGTCCAACTGTAAATTCATTAAAGACGGAAAACGGAAAAATTATTACATACAGCGTGAAAAAAGCAAACATTTTAAACAAGTTTTTTCCAGAGCGTCTACAATAAAGACACTAACCCACCAAACGATCCTCCACACCCACCCTGGGAACACATGAGCGACCTAACACTGACCAAGAATGGAATAGAACATCTACTACGTAGCATCAAACCAAACAAAGCACCTGGTCAGGAAGAAATACCTGCTAGAATGTAAAAGGAATTAGCCGAAGACATTGCCCCGTTTTTAGAAATTGTTTTTCTAAAATCGAGAGAAGAGGGCTCAGTTCCTCGTGACTGGAAGCTAGCCCACATAACCCACATCTATAAAGACGGGGATGGGGATAAACCAACCAATTACCGACCCATTTCATTGACATTGATCTCTTGTAAAATATTAGAACTCATTATTTTCAGTAACATGATGAGGTTTCTTGATAGTAGGAAAATACTAAGTCACAACCAGCATGATTTAGGAAGAGCAGATCTCACACAATTAGGTCTTTTCATTCACGATATACTTAGATCGGGAGAAAACAACACACAAGTCGACGCAGTATTCCTAGATTTCAAAAAAGTCGCTACTAGTCTAGACTAGATTCGCTAGGAGTCAACTGCCACCTGCCTCCCAGCCTTTCTTGAGACTCTCGCCCTCTAATCCAGCCAGAGAAACCGCCAATCGTCCGTCCGTCTATCTGGGAAGAAATAAGTCATAATACTTTTGGGATAGACATTGTATGTTATCTTGACAGCGAGAAAATTGTGATAATTTCTACTGTAGTGCTATTAAACTTCGAAACTCAGCCAGTAAACTACGAGTACCTTTGGAAACTATAGAATTCAAAAGTGTGTTGCTGTGGTGTAAATATTTTCACATTACAAAGGTCCTGCAAGCCTTGCAGACTGTTTAGATGAATGAGAGAGAGAGAGAGCGTTCGTTTGTCTCAGAGGGGCGCTGATGACGAACGCGCTTCCCTGGGAGAGAGGGCGCCGGTTTGGGGTGATGTGCCAATCTCAAAACGGAGTCCAATAAACACTTCATGTATATCTACAGGATGAAGAAACGTGGATTAATCATCAAAAGAAGAAACTTTATTGGGCTTACCAAGAGAGAACATACATCCAAAGATTAGATTTACGTACTCTCTTCGCTTTAACCACTCTTTCTTCACACCAATATGCAACCTGTGCGGTTTATATTGTTTATCAATCATTACGGCGCCGCAAGAAATGGGCTCAAGTTTTTCTTCTCCAAATATTTTGGATGAGAAGTATGAAGATTGGTGAATACGAAATGACAAAATATAGATGATAGAACCAACATTCGATACGGCAGTAGCTACTGCTGTAGTATTCTTTTTTACGATATAAAAATTGAAGTCCTCCTAGATTTTAAAATAGGAATTACACAATGATACGAGATGCTAATATTTAAGGGGCCCTTCAACTATTTTTACGAATATCCAGTTTCAGCCGTCGAACAGCACGTATCGCCACCTTCGAGGGTTTACCCGTCTCACTGTCCTGACCTCTCCCCTTCCACGCCTTGACACACAACTTCTTCTCGTTCCCCTGACTTCCTTCAAAGACTCACTCGGAGGAGTCATTCAGTCCCTCCTCTATAGAGTCGCCTCCCTTTCTCTCAGTCCCCCCAAACCACTCGCAACGTCCCGCAGTCCTTGATTTCTTCCCATTGGGGTGAGAGAGCAGTCTTACACTCGCTCTGGGAACCTCACATTTCGCTGCGCAAATACGAAAGCGAACCTCAAATCCTTGACACCGAACAAAGCAATCACGCAAACGACACCTGGTCGAGAAATGACATTCATTTCCTCTTCATCCCTCATCATGAAGTCCGCGGGCTGGTCATCGGATATTTCCTAACATTTCCGAATCATGTATGGATAGATGCTACACTTTTGATTAACAAATTTCAATTTTATTTATTGCTAAATCTGTGTGTTTTTGTGAAATGCAATCGTTAGCTGCTTTTGAATACTTGAGAAAGATATTAATGCGATACACAATGCCCCGCAAGACGCCGCAACGGCGTGTTGGGCGTTAGGTCACCCTCCGTGTTACCCCATAATGTTACCTGTGTACAAATATTAGTTGGATCATGCATTCATAAAATGTTAATGAAACAATATAAAGTATTTACATGCTACAACATTAAATACCTGGATAGGGGTATTCAAATCATGCTGTAGAGCTGTATATATATATATATATATATTATTAATTCTAATTATCTCCTACGCGACTGCTGTCATGCCTGTTATTATCTCTAACGGTACGAGGAAAAAAACGAAACTTTAAATCTATGCGTTCCACAACAAATCTCCCTGATTCTAGGTTGGAGATCTGATCTACCATAATATGATAAAGGGGTTAATAACAACTTTTCACAAACCTAGCCGCTCTAAGTTGCACTCGATCTAGTTCCAAAATTAAACCTTCTTCATGAGGATCCCATACACTTGCAGCATACTCAAGGTGGGGCCTAACTAACGTGAAATTGCAAAGCTCCTTGAACCTCTCGTTACGATGCCCAAGTTTCCTCTTCATGAATTCTAACTTATTATTTGATATTTCGCAAATTTTACGGATGTGTTTTTCCCAAAGCATATCCTTAGTCATTGCTAAATAGTTTACCGATGTATATCGAATGTATCTGAATCTTAAATGGTGCTCGGTGGTGAAATGGACGCCGCGTTAAGTTTGAAATCAAAAGATACAAATAGGCAAGTTTAGTCCTTGGTTATGCAAAATGAAGGCCATTCCTCTTCGTGAAGCTTCACAAAGATAGGTTTTGGAGAGGATTTGGCGCGATCGAGCCATTGAATGCTCTAAGAGCGATCAAAGATACTACGCCGGCCAAAGCTGTTCGTGGTTCCACATCGCCCTTTCCGGTTGCCCCTCCCGCTATTTCTTCGCTTCCGGACTCGTCGGTCAGCGCACAGAGCCTTCAAGGCACTCATCATTCACTCGCTAGAGTCATTTACGTGCGTGTCACCCATCGCCATTGTTTGTGACACTCCGTGACATGAAACTGCCGGGGCTGGTGACCAGGTTATGCGAATGCGTGTTGAGTATTTTCGGCTCCACGCTGCACTCGCTCCACGTCCAATATCTTCATCAGCGAAATGATTTGATAGAAGTGTCAAACTATTTAATTGTCAAATTACTTCGCTCCTGAAGATGTTCTCCATATACCGTGAGAAACTATTTACATCTACTCCTACATAATACCCCGCAAGCCTCCGCAAGGGCGTGTGGCGGGGGGTGTTAGGTCACCATCTGTAGAAGAGAACAAAACCACATGCATAAACAACATATCCATGCAAACTCATACCCACCGTGGCGTATACATTCATGCAAAAACCCTTTCAACTTATATACATGCGAATACATATACTATCAACTAACAATCAGTTACACTTTAGAATGTAGCAAAAATTTAACCAATAACGTGAAAGCTAGAATTTGATAAGTAGGAAGGCGAAATTCCACTAACGCATGGACATGCAACATAGAACGGTATCTTCCCCCAAAGACACAGGCAGGGAATGTGACCGAACGCTGCAAGTAGCGGAAGGGTCCCCACAGAGAGAGAGAGACGAGGGATGGGTGGGGAATCTTAATACCAGACAAAGCAGAGCGAGCAATACTCTAACGAGCACTAAATTATGTAATGGCAGTCCCATGCGGTCATGCGGAAAAAAATGGTTTTGTCAACAAAACACACGAGGTTAGTGAAATTTCGTGAATTTGATTAGACCTTAGTACTCCCTAGACGCTAAGGGTGGCAAGTGGAATTTTTGTTATCCATAATTCCACTACAGTTCCTACCCCGTATTGTCCGTGGGGAGAAGGAGTCCTTGAGTCTGCTAGTCCTGGTGTCTCTTTCCCGAATTTTATATACATGATCCAAGGGAACAATGTATGTTGGTGTGCGAATAATTTGCGAGACCTCGGTGCTGAAACATGCGGATCTGAATGCGAGCTGACCGGTGTTGAACCTTCTCAATTTCCAGACACAATTATAAGGCGACGAGTGCTCCGCGTGAGGCCAAAATCGGAAGCAGCACCCGCGACGCGCTGCACCATTGCCAAATATGGTCTCATCAATTCAACCGGAAGCCCATCTGCTACCACTAGTCAATTTTACTGATTTTTCATTCCTTTTAAATGGAAACTTGCGGTGATCAATTTAATTACACTGTGTCACACATTACCGCTCATCGACGTTCGAATTTGCGTGATACCTAAAAGACACTGGAATCAAGAGCCTTTAAGAAGGCGATTCACTCTTGATGCCTTCTTCCTGCAAGGATGGAAAGGGCCGTCGGTATTTCTAAGAAATCTTCTGTTTTATTTTCAAAAACCTCTCTTTCAAATATTTACTTAGAACTAAAGATATAAAAAAAGCTATTCATTTTCAGACACCTTCTAGAAGCCTTACGGCATTAAAAGGATCACCAGCAGCATATGACTGTAAGAAAAATAACATAGTGAAATAATGTCTTTATTACAGTTCTCCGAAAAATCTTTAATTTAACCCTGGAAATATTTTTCAAGACACATGGTTCAAATGAAGAAGGCAACAGGAAACCTACTTAAAAAATATTCACATGAAAAATAATGGACGCAAAACAGAAATTGAGTCCTGGCAACTGCAGGACTCGGTATAAGCGGCCGTATGTCGTGCCCGGCAGCGGGGGAGGCAAGGCTTCCGCGGTCGTCTTCCCACGAAACCCTTGCAGGGGAGGAATCACAGCAGCAATACAGAAGACGCAGAAGAAGGCGAAAGTAGTTAGAATAGGAACATGGAACGTCAGGACAATGTTGAAGACAGGCAAATTAGAGAACATTAAGCGAGAGATGGAAAGAGGTATTATTGATGTTTTAGCTCTATGCGAGGTGAGATCGAAGGATAGTGGGGATTACTGGAGTGATAACTATAGAAAAATATACAGCGGCGGGGATGAGAGCCAACGAGGGGTTGCCGTAATATTAAATAAAGGGGTAGGAAGAAAGTTAGTCAGCATAGAGCAAGCAAGTGATAGAATATTACTCGTAGAGATTAAAGCAGAACCGACGAAATTGGTCATTGTTCAGGTACACATGCCACCGAGCAACCACAAGGAGAAAGAAGTCGATAGGATGTACGATGAGTTAGAGGATATAACCGCGTGTGTTCCTGCAGGGAAACATTTGATAGGGATGGGGGATTTGGAATGCGACGGTAGGCGAAGGAAGAGAGGGTGGTGAGGTGGGGGACTATGGGCTAGGCACGAGGAATGAACGCAGGGAGAAAGTGATTGAATTCTGCAGGATACAGGGGTTAGTCATCACCAACACAAGGTTTAGACACCACAAAAGGCGTAGGTAAACATGGAAAATGCCAGGGGACTCAGAAAGGTACCAGTTAGATTATATTATGGTTAAGCACTGGTTTAGGAACAATATGATAAATTCGCACAGTTTCCAAGGAGCGGATGCGGACTCGGGCAACAATTTAGTTGTTATGAAATGAAACGACCGTTTTAAAAAGATAAAGCAATGGCGGCGGGTTAGGAAATGGAATTTAGAAGCATTAAATGGATTAAAAAGTAAGGAGTATCAGCAGGCTGTAGAATCTGGCCGGAAGATTTTGTGAGATCAGTGTTAGTTCCTATTCCGAAAAAGGTTAAGGCTTCATCGTGTGTGGATTATAGAACTTGAACCATGAAAAATAAAACAGAGGTGGAAAGAACATAAAAAATAACTGCATGGTTACGGTTAGACATAGAAAAGGAACATGAAGTAGTGGAAGAGAGCTTAGGTCCACATGTACTCGACGACGAGATTATTATTATTAGGTAATATACCGGTCAATGTAGGTTTATGGATGGACACAACTATCAAATAAATATTTTGTAACTGCAAACAAAACCCAATCCAGCAACCCTACTCTACATCAGTTGCCTCTTCATCTCTATGTACTTCTTTCCTCCCTTCATCCCGTCCAACATCCCTATCCTGTTCCTGCCCTTTCCTCGTTTGCATAACATTCTCCCCTCTATTACACTCTTCAACATTCCACTACCGCTCAATACACCTTTCATCCATTTTTCCTGCCTCTATAGGATTACTCTCAACAAAACTTTCTCCTCACCCACCATCTCCAGTACTTCCTCATTTGTTTTCTTTTCGGTCCATTTCACCTTCTTCATTTTTCATAAAAAGGGCATTAAGGGAGAAGAAAGCAAATAAGGCCGTGGCAGTACACAACATTCCTATGGAACTTTTGAAATGTTTAGGAAAATATGGGAAGAAGACTCTATATGGACTGATTCGTAGTATCTATGAGGAAGGGATCTGGCCGGAAGATTTTGTGAGATCAGTGTTAGTTCCGATTCCGAAAGAGGTAAATGCTACATCATGTGAGGATTACAGAACAATAAGTTTGATATCCCACGCAGCTAAAGTTATTCTCAGGATCATCAAGAAAAGGATAGAGAGTAAGGCAAATGATAACTTAGGGGATGATCCATTTGGATTTAGGAGGGGAAGAGGTACGCCTGATGCCATTGCAGTAATGAGATCACTAATCGAGAGGGATATAGAATACAATCAGGACGTATTTGCCAGTTTCGTAGATTTCGAAAAAGCATTTATTAGAGTGAGTGGGGAATAATTAATGCGTGTATTGCAGAAAATAGGAATGGATTGGAGGGACAGGAGAATGATCCGCAACCTGTACATGTCTCAGACTGTTCAGGTGCGAGTGGGGAACGGAAAGTCCGGATGGGCAGTGTTAGGAAGATGTGTGTGGCAGGGTTGCCCATTGTCACCGGTGTTGTTCAACGTATATGTGGAGGAAATGATTAGAACAGTTTACATATCTCGGAAGTGTTTCGGACCAATACGCTCAAAGTGGTAGGGACGTAAGGAGAAAAATTGCGCTAGGCAAGGACCCTTTCTCAAGAAGGAGGGAGTTGATGACGGGGACATTGAGTAGGGAGGTTAAGACAAGACTCGTAAAAACTCAATATGGAACGTAGCTATGTACGGCGCGGAAACGTGGTCACTGAACCAAGATGTTAGACGTAGATTAGAGGTCTTTGAAATGTGGGTGTGGTGAAGAATCGAGAAGGTGAAATGGACCAAAAGGAAAACAAATGAGGAAGTACTGGAGATGGTGGGTGAGGAGAGGGGTTTGTTGAGAGAAATCCTATGGAGGCAGGAAAAATGGATGAAAGGCGTATTGAGCGGTAGTGGAATGTTGAAGAATGTAATAGAGGGGAGAATGTTGGGTAAGCGAGGAAAGGGGAGGAACAGGATAGGGATATTGGACGGGATGAAGGGAGGAGAGAAGTACACAGAGATGAAGAGGGACCTGATGTAAATTAGGTTGCTGCATTGGGTTTTTTTTGGAGTTACAAAATATTTATTTAATGGTTGTGTCCATACGTAAACCTACCTTAACCGGTAGATTACCCATCTATAATAAATGGTTCGAATATATTTTAAACAAAATTCGCGTCTTATGTTTGAAAACCCTTTCATTTCGATCGAATTTAAAATGAGCAGGTACTTTCGCGTTTAATTTAGTACAACTTTTACGGTGAACGAAAATTCGCCTCATCTCATTAGTTACTGCTTTGCTTTTGTTGGAAATGGAAGATTAAGGTATTTATTAAGGAAGGCTCAGGCAAAATGAAACCTTTAAGAAATATGCGATCACTCTTTATAACGTTTTATGGTCAGACGTTATAGTCGTTGGGGGGAACCTTTATATATGAGAAGACTCGGGGCTAGATTGAACGTATTGCGAAGTTATAAAGCGAGTGGTTTTACATCCGACATTGGTGATATAATTATACCCCCTAATTACATTGGCAGGGTCGACAATTGTTACAACATGAGATAGATTCTCGAACTAATTGATTCAAGTCTTCGTTTCTTCCGCGCAGTATTCCCGACAACAATAAAAGGGAAAAAACCCAAGAAAAAAATAGGTTCGCGCTGTCTAAAATAGGGGTACACAAGATTAATTTCTAGAAAACACTCTCCAAGTCTGGCGTCCTAACGCCCCACGCCCCATGCGCCCTTGTGCCGAGTGGGGTGTAGGCGAATGTATATATAAAGTCTATTGCGTCTGTGAATTGTGCGTCCGAAATGCCAAGAGGTAATATGTGTCTGAATTGCATGCGTGCCTGCCCTCTTTTATCGAATTTATCTTGTCCTCTTCGTCTAGACTTAGGAATAATAACTGCTAACCATGAAGAACTCGTAATATATGTACACATGTTTCATGTTTGGTGTTCGGTCGCCCCATTTTTTGGTGGACCGCGGGTTGTCAGATGCATGAAGAAATAGAGTGAATGTACTCGTGTGTAGAATGGCTGGTGACCTACCTAACCCTTCAAATCCTTGCATAGACTTGGGGAGTATTGTGAAGATGTAGATGCTGGACTACTTAGGTCAGAGATAAAAAGGCTTAAGATAAAGTTTTTCACGTGGAGGGCAAAAAGAGGAAGTTGATAAGTGAAATTCGAAGAAGGTAGGGCCCGCCATTGCCGGAACACCAAGTGGAAGTGGGATGTTAAAAGATGTGATAGAATTATTAATAGAATATCATTATTTGTTTATCAGCGGGTCGCGGTGGTCCAGTGGGTAGAGCGTTGGACTGCTGACCAGAGGGTCCCGGGTTCGATTCCCGGGCAAGGCACTTTGGCACCTGCTGCTCCACCTAAGCCAGTTGATTTTTCGGGTACCAGATCTTCCTGGGAAACCATAACCGGCACAGGGAAAGGAGCTGGCCCCCCTACCCTGATGTATGAATATTCACACGCCGTCGGGCTTGGTACATGGGTGAGCTCTACCATCACCTACTAAACCGACCTTCGGGTTGATTACTGTGTTAATGGTTTTTTTATTTGTTTATCAATAGTTATTTTACCGTTTGAGGTAGATTATTACACGAACATAAATACGAACATTATTTTCATTTCATATACGAACATTATATCGTATAATATTATTACACGAATATTATACGAACATAAATAACGATACATTTACTTTCAATTCCTGACAGACACGACTAGATATACATTAGTTGCAATAAACCCTTCTTCAATTCCGCATACATACACTTTTTTTTCTATTTACATTTAGTACCTCCTCTCATGAAATTTTTGTCTATAGGAAATTTTTTGGAAGTTTCCCTTTGTACCCAGCGTTCATAACTCACTCAAATATCCCTGTGCTACCTCCGATTACTCTTTTCTCCTCGTTATCAATTTTGCTTCCTCGACCGTCTTCCTTGTTTTCATCTTTTGATTCTGCCGTTACAATTCATTAGTCCTAAATTAATATCTCAATCATGCTCCGGAAATATATGCAAATTGATCACACTGTTCTTTAATCTGTTTCTAAACATAATATAATCTAAGGGATACCTTTCTGAGTCACGTGGCATTTTCCATAGATGCCATTTTTTGGTGTCTAAACCGTTTGTTGGTGATGACCAAGCTCTGCCTCTTGCAGAACTCAATTGCTTTCTCCCCGCGCTTATTCCTCGTACCTAAACCATGATCCCCCACCTCATGACCATCTCTTCCTTCGCCTACATCTATGTCTACATAGTACCCCGCAAGCCGCCACAAGGGCGTGTGGTGGGGGTTCTTAGACACCCGTAACCGGTAATTAAGAATAAAACCCCATTTAAACACACAAATTAATGCCAATCTACGCACACAATATCGTGCACATTTATGCGAAAACCTAACAAATCGGACCAATGCCGACACATACAAGTGTACCATCAACTCACATGCACTTGCACCTACGAATATACCTTATGTCTACGCAACGTTTAATCTTATCCTCACCTGTAAATCGAATGTCTTTAATATTTCTATACTTGCTTTGATTTCTTACTCTACGATTCCTGATTTTCCGGGGAAAGAGTAGTAGTATTTGTATCCACATCCACACAATACCCCTCAAGCCGCCGCAAGGGTGTGTGACCGGGGGTGTTAGGTTTTTTTAGGTAATCTACCGGTTGAGGTAGGTTTTTGGATGGACACAACTACCAAGTGAATATTTGGTAACTCCAAACAAAACCCAATTTAGTAACCTAATCTACATCAGGTCCCTCTTCATCTCTGTGTACTTCTTTCCTTCCTTCATCCCGTCCAACATCTCTATCCTGTTCCTGCCCTTTCCTGCTTTGCCTGACATTCTCCCCTCTATTACCTTCATCAATATCCCACTGCTGCTCAATATGCCTTTCATCCATTTTTCCTTCCTCCTTAGGATTTCTCCCAACAAACCCCTCTTCTCGCCCACCATACTAGTACTTCTAGTACTAGTATGGTGGGCGTACTTCCTCATTTGTTTTCCTTACGGTCCGTTTCACCTCCGTTCTTCTCCACACCCACATTTCAATAGCCTCCAATCTACGTCTATCCTCCTGCTTCAGTGACCACGTTTCCGCGCCGTACATAGCTACGCTCCTCAAACGCCGTCTTAAGGTCAGCTCCCTTCCCAGTGATGACACCCCCCTCCACACTCTCTTACGCTTATTATTACGCCTCCCTCAATCTCACCTTTTATTCGCTAGAAATGAGGAGTCTTGCTTAGGTTTCTTGAAAGCGTTTTTCACTTGGATTACTGCTGTTCGTTTCGATTACGTGCTTGTGTTCAAAGAGACGACTGCTGTCCCGAAAGTATTTACGTGTGGCGAGCGAAGTAGTGGGGAATCCGAATTCTTCCTGCATTGAAACACACGCACACACAGACACGCACACACGCGCACGCACACACGCGCACGCACACACGCGCACGCACGCACTACGCGCACACACTACGCGCACGCACGCACACACGCACAGACACACATACACACAGACACACAGGCACTCAGACACGCACGCACGCACAGCCACACAGACACACACTCACACACGAACAGCCACACAGACACACACACGCACGCAGAGCCACACAGACACACACGCACGCACAGCCACACAGACACACACGCCTGCACAGCCACACAGACACACAAACTAGGGAGGCAGTACACCTCGAGCTGCAGTGTTTGGAAGGCCACTCCTCTTGCAGTTTGTTTTCAGTAGCGAGTCAACTTGAGCAATACAATTAGAAATTCCGCCAAATTTGAAATCAGTTTAATGTTAAGGTTTTCACTGGCAATTTACTTCAAAGCTTCTGACGTTCATCATCGGGAAATTTCAGCTCTGTACGGACCAAATGTGACGAGTGACAAGAGTGGTGCATCAGTGTTGTTAGTTTAAGAGTGAACTGACAAATGTCCATGATGTACAGGGGCTGCCCATCCGTCAGCTCACTTGCCACAAGACTTGGCCGACCACTGCGGTGGGCCTCGTCGTGAACATTGGTGCTGTGGCCATTTTTAAACTGGGAATGCACCACTGCCACACTCCGCCTTCACTCATTATTCCGTCTCCGTACACACTTCACACAAAGTTGCCCACAAATTTCAATTGGCTTGTGATATTTTTTTCCAGTAAAATCCTATTCAAAGATCGCATTTAACACCTCGTGGGATTTCCTATTGTAGCGCACATTTTAACAGTTGGCAATGTGAGCAAAGTGGAAGAGCCAGTCTTCTTCCTCCTTATCGTTGCTCGGTGGCATATACAGCATATACCTGTATAGAACAATGACCAAGTTCGTCGGTTCTGCTTTAGTCTCTACGAGTAAAATGCTATCAGTTGCTTGCTCTATGTTGACTACGCTTCTTCTTACAACTTTATTCAATATTACGGCAACCCCTCGTTGGCTCTCGTCCCCTACGCGGTATGTTACTCTGTAACTATTACTCCAGTAAAACCCGCTTCCTCCCATCACTCCTCGCATAAACCTTAAGCGCCTATATTTCGTCTTTCCATCTCTCGCTTAATATTTTTTTTTCCTGTCCTCAACATTATCCTAACATTCCGAGTCCCTAATAAAACTAGTTTGGTCTTTTTGCGTAATAAATATTGGTTCTGCCGTTTGCGATTTCCTTTTCGACGAAGTTTTTTGGATGGCGTACATTTTTGACTCTCCCGCTGCTTGGCATCACGTCGTGGCCGTTGTTCCCGTTTTCCGGGATTCGTACTCAAATCTATGGCCATCGTTGTTTCGTTGGATAATCACGATAATGTTTGAAATATGACATCCTCCGGAGACCGATGACCTTGCAACCTCCTCACTGACCAACAGTCGCTGCGCGAACCACCTTTTGTTTGGTTCCTATTCTTCGACCTAAGCGGCTCGGGGAACCCTGTCCGGGGGTATAATTACCCCTCTCGCCCGTACAGCTCTTGGGATCGTCTGAATGCTCAAGCCAGATTTTCTCGCAAGACGCTCCTCAACTACCTCTATTACTATATTAAGGTGGAAGTGAATGCTGATCCCAGCATACCCAAATCAGAAAACCGTTACACAATTTCAGCATAAAATAGGTGAGCTGTTATATCACGAAAACATTTCATTTCTCCTCGCCACTGTGGGTCCCGTACGGCTATTTTTCCTCCCAGTGTGCAAATGTTCTCTCCAATCCAAGGATCACTATGGTAGAATGATTCGCAAATATGTACACGCTTTGGAGCTCCTCATACGGGCTAATGGTATTTGATGTGTGTTCCCGTTGATTCTAAGAGTGTAATGTGGTGGTCAGCGGAGGAAATAAAAGTTTAAAACTTTGTTCACAGAGAGAACCTTAACTTTTTAGCCAAGTATGCGACGTCGGGGCGCCCAGGCAAATGATAGCTTTCATCGTCGTCGCAATCCGTTTCACAATCAGACGATGGGTCGTAGATTACACCTGACTTCTGTTACATATCCTTGGTAACCGTTTAGGGCTTCATCTCTCAGCACAAACTTTTATTTTCGCATAATAATTATCTTCCGCAGTTCTCGTACATAGCAGATGTTGCAAGAAGTGAATAATTCATCAGGATGGGATCATGAAAGGGGTCTTCACGAAATTGGATTAATTGCCCAATTGTATCGCGTGCAACGTAGAGGAGCTAGATTTGTACAACGTTGTTATGATAAACTTAATAGCGTATTCAAAAGGTATGAGAAACTAAGCTGAGAATCACTCATGGAGCATAGGTTAAATTACAGATTGAAGTTCTGGCATAAGTTGGAAGGAGGTCTCGTTAGCATTGGTGTTGAAAATGTATTACGGTACGGAAATAACAAATGATCTGCGTTATTATTCCAAACTTTTCAGAATTTGTGTACATCTACATAACACCCCGCAAGCCGCCGCAAGGGCGTGTGGCGGGGGTTGTTAGGTCACCACCAAAAAAAAGGGGGAAAAGAAACACACATGCAAACCCAAATCCGCAGTAGTGCATGCATCTCACAGAAACACCCTATCATTTTGCACGCATGCGAATGCACATCCACCTCCACTCACTCCACGAGCATGCGAGTACACATAGTGTATATGCATTAAAAAGTATATAATGTACCTTCTACTTCCACATACCTTCTCCAAATATTCGGTTGCCTACTTGAATGTAAGACATTCTAAACATAAATCGGACATCAGGTAGGTCGAGGGTTAAGAGTCAGACAAAAGGTCGTCCGGGCTGCGGCTGCAAAGGCGTCTGACCCCAGTGGGGTGACCTTTTCAGTGGTGACGTCGCGTCAAAACACTGATGAGGAAAACAACGGGAAACTACCTCGGTTATCTTTTTCTCATGATGTAAACGGACACCTACTGTGCTTATATTAAGTGCCTTCTGGATACAACACACGAAATAATCATTAAAGATTACAAGATGAGCATTGCGATTACTGTGGATTGGGGTTTGCATGCATGTGTTGGTTTTGAATACAGTGTTTCTTTTTTCCCTTTTTTGGGGGGTGACCTCACGCCCCCCGCCACACGCCCTTGCGGCGGCTTGCGGGGTATTATGTAGATGTAGATGCAGTCGCTTTATTGAAAAAACATCTAACCCCATAAGAAAGATCATTTGTTTTTAAGGACCAAAGCTCTGCCATTTATCACAATTATTGACCACATTATCATTATAATGAAATATCAAATTTACTACAATGACGTTATATATAAGCTGGTGTTATTATTGATTAAAAAGGTAATTAGGGTGGGTAACAAACAATAAATTACATATATCCCTAAAACAAGCTGTATAATATGCAAATAAATAGGAACGTACACGATTGTGATGCCCTTTGTTTTGTGTACTCTATTGTGAATGTGTTGTTTTGCCTGAGTTATTATTTATTAATTCTTTGCTTCTTTTGTTTAGATATTTGGACAATTATCATTACATCTGTGCTTTATTATTCTAGTATAAGTACGATGAACGTAATGTGGGTACAAATCAGTTTCATCGTGGCAGCACATACTAAGATGTGGAAACGGGTTGGTCAGCACAGGTATCGTAGGTTGGCAGTTAAAGATCCTCTATTCAAAATATACGTGCATATTTAGTGTGTATTTAATCAGTACTGTGTTATCTAGTGCTGGAGGAATGTCACTTTTTCCCTTCCCAACCAACTTTGATCGAAATGAGAAATTCGCAGGGTTTCCAGAGAGAAAGAGCCGCCGCGGGACGGACTGGGCAAGTGGAGCGGGGGACAGGGGGAAATAGAGGGGGGGGGTGGGGAAGGTGGGTGGGGCTGAGGGACTGTCCAAGGGCTTGTGGATTTTGAAGTTGCTTCCAAGGGTCGTGGGCTGTATGAAGAATGCATACACGTTTTGCGCTCCCTTCCAAACTCAAATCTGAAAAACCCTTCAGTCTACCTCCATCAATCCGTTCGTCTTCGAGAGAGTCGTGAAATGTACTCTCCATTTCAGCGTGATCATTGATTTATTTTATTCGCATGCTTATGTAAGGTGCCCGCCATCAACTCCCACTGCTTACCCAAAGTGAGTCGTTTGAAATTACAAATTGATTTTTCATTCATTTCAAGCCGAATATGAAAACCTTTTATCTTGAAATCGCAGCATGGGTTTTCATATTAGTTTCGCTAACCATCATAGCCGTCGACATCGCCACCGTTGATGGAGTGGCGTTGTCAGCGATTTCGGATTGCTTAGAGGCTCCCTTGAAGGAATTAATGATACGGTGACGTGCCCACCCTCCCCAAGTTGAGGTCGGCAGTGCCCCGCCAACGACGAGGGGCCAATGGGTTGGCAGAGGACATTTCATGAAAACAAACTCTTGAATGAAACTCTTTGGAGACGTGCATCACGCCTGGCGCCTCCCTTCGCGTCGTCCCTCTGGGGGTCCCTCACCCTTGTTGACCTTCTGAGTGGCGAAAGGTAAACGGAAGCTCGTTCGCGGACGAGTGGGGCGGGATTTCGTCCCTATCGGCTTATTGGGTGGAAGCCCCTCGATCAGCCGGCAAACAAACTGAAGGCAGGGGAAGCGAGGTCAAAGGGGAGGTGGGGGAGGAAGGGAAAGAAGGATCGGTGGTCCAAAAATGGATTCCCCCATCTTCGCCTTTCTCTCGTCGCATCGGTTCAAAGAGAGGATCGAATCTTTTTCATTTTTTTCACTGCTTGCAGTGAACGTGATTGGCATAAATTCTGCTTTACAATCACGTTGCATAGACTGCCCAATAAATACGCGAATTGGTGCAATCTGGCGACGATGACGTGGACTATAGCCCCGCCCACTAGCGGCGCTAGTCGCCTGAGTCCCAAGTCTGTGCTTGGCGGATCGTCGAGCTGTGTGCATGCATGTGTGTGCCAGTTATGTTAGCTTCTGTTGTCCTTTGTTTTTTCTGTTTGTCGAAAATGGAAATTGACGAAATCACGGAACAACGAATCAACATCAAGTTTTTGGTGAAGTGTGGTTAAAGTTTTCAAGAAATTATTGAAATGTTGGCAATTGTTTACGGTGATAATGCTCTGAAGAAAATATCCATTTTCAAGTGGATTAAGCGTTTTAAAGATGGCCGACAAGACACCATGGATAATGCAAGGACGGAAAGACATTCAACCACCTAAGTTGACGACAACATTGATCGTGTGCTGTCCCTTGTCCTTTAGGATCATCGAAAAAGTGTCCGATTGATATAGCTGATGAACTGGATTTAGTAAATTCAACAGTGCACAATTTTTTAACCGAAGATGATGGATGGATCCTTCACCATGACAACGCACCTGCACATTCGGCATTGATTGTTCGCCAGTTTCTGACAAATAATTCAATCACCATCCTTGATCATCCTCCTTATTCTTATGGATCTCGCCCCCTGCGACTTTTTCCTGCTCCCAGAATGAAAAAATGTGATGAGGGAGAATATGGACACATTAAAGCAAGAAACGACGAGAACACTAAAAAGCTCCACTGCTTAGGTCTTCAAAGAGTGCTGAAAACAGTGGAAAATAAGCTGGAATAATTGCATTGCAACGAATGGAGAGAACTTTGAAGGGGACAAAATCAATATAGACTAAATATTGCAAAATAAAGTTTTCATGGCCTCAGTTCGCTTATTATTTTACAGACCTTGTTCATAGATATATCGACTTCAGATATTTTGTATGGGGAATGGCTACTTTTTCGATTTGATTATTCTCTTCCAGCCATTCCTCTTTTTCTAAAAAAAGCGTTAATTAATGATATAACACAAAAATGAATGTATTCATATTAAGTAAATAGATCAGGTGGTATTAAGTGACGGAGTCGAATTTTTGGGGAAATGATATTTAAATATTTAGAATAATGTCTGCTACGAATTTTCGAAAGAAAATATTTTTTTCGTGTTTTTATGCCCTTGGAACAGCCTGGAGGAGTTTACCGGGTTGTAATTTTTCAGGAAAGGTTCTTCTTTTTCATTCGGAAATGCTGAACTTTTATTGAAATTTCCAGCATTGAGATATTTCAAAATTGGTCCGTAAATACAATGGTTGCATAAAATTCTTAGTTTACATACACAGATTCAATAAATGCCTCAGAATTTATGTTCATAATTGCATGAATTATCGCAAAAATACCATGTTGGCAGTTACCTTAGATTTCGAGAGGAGTTTTCATGCCTGAAGATATAATGTAAAGAATCATTGCGATAATTCAGTTTTATTAAAGCCCAAACGCGTTAAAGCTCGTTTCAAAGACGAGTGTTGTTTTCACTTTTATCTCGAAATTTTTTGAATTCCCTTTGAAAATAACGACTGGAGGACATTTTGTCCAAATTTTTATCGTACGGCCAGACTCGCAATCCACTCAATTGGAAACGCGTCTTTGGAATCTATCATACATTCTTCTGTTGATGGTACTTGGAAACTACAATTCAGCTGAATTGTAGTTTCTTTAATATTTTTCATTTACTTTTCTCCCAGGATTATAGTGACATGACATTAATAACAACTTAAATCGCGTTTATGATCAGCTGTTAAAATGCACATAGATATGCATTTATTTTACATTAATTCTTTTTTATTTTATTACTGTTATTTTTACCTTCCTACCACAGCCCTCCCCTTCTTTGTGGATGTTTTCCTGCGAGGGTTTTCACTAGGGTCTTCCTGTCTGAACTCTCTTTAAGGTTTTTCCCACTAAATTACAACTTGTGCTCATTTCTTTTATTACATTATTATTAGGTAATCTACCGGTTAAGGTAGGTTTTTGGATGGACACAACTATCAAATAAACATTTTGTGACTCCCCACCTAGCAAACTAATCTATATCAGGTCCCTCTTCATCTCGGTGTACTTCTTTCCTCCCTTCATCCCGTCCAACATCCCTATCCTGTTCCTACTCTTACCTCGCTTGCCCAACATTCTCCCCTCTATTACCCTCTTCAACATTCCACTACCGCTCAATACGCCTTTCATCCATTTTTCCTGCCTCCATAGGATTTCTCTCAACAAACCCCTCTCCTCCCCCACCATTTCTAGTACTTCCTCATTTGTTTTCCTTTCGGTCCATTTCACCTTCTCCATTCTTCTCCACACCCACATTTCCAAAGCCTCCAGTCTACGTCTATCCTCCTTCTTCAGCGACCACGTTTCCGCGCCGTACATAGCTACGCTCCATATCAGAGTTTTTACGAGTCTTGTCTTAACATCCCTACTCAACGTCCCCGTCATCAACTCCCTCCTCCTTGAGAAAGCCTCCTTGCCTAGCGCAATTCTTCTCCTTACGTCCCTACCACTTTGACCGTGTTGGTCCAAAACACTTCCGAGATATGTAAACTGTTCTACCTGCTCTATTTTTTCCCCGCCTATTTTAATATTTAGCTTAGCCTTTTTCTTTCTGGAAAATCGCATAACCTTTGTTTTATTAATATTGATTCTCATCCCATATTTATCGCACTGAACCTCCAATTCACTCAAAAATGCTTGCAACCCCTTGGCTGACTGAGCAA
>CM073771.1:126787914-126992385 GCA_037158775.1 Hetaerina titia | reverse complement strand
GATAGTACTCAGTTCTTTACCGTCATCCATCATTTTCTCTACAGCCTACTGATACTCCTTCCTCGTTAATCCATGTACTGCTTCTAAATTCCATTTCCTAACCCGCCGCCCTTGCTTTATCTTCTTGAAACGAACATTACATTTCATAACAACTAAATTGTGGTCAGAGTCCGCAATCCGCTCCTGGGAAACTGTCGAATTTATCACACTGTTCCTAAACCTGTGCCTAACCATAATATAATCTAACTGATACCTATCTGAGTCACCTGGCATTTTCCATGTATACCTACGCCTTTTGTGGTGTCTAACCATGTGTTAGTGATGACTAACCCCTGTCTCCTGCAGAATTCAATTGCTTTCTCCCCGCGTTCATTCCTCGTGCCTAACCCATAGTCCCCCCACCTCACCACCATCTCTTCCTTCGCCTACCGTCACATTCCAATCCCCCATCACTATCAAATATTTCCCTGCAGGAACACTCGCGATGGTATCCTCTAACTCATAATACATCCTATCGACTTTTATTACATATATGACTTCAAATTATTATCGTTGTTAAGTGCTTGACAAATGGGGTTAAAGAGAAGAAGAGACTTTGTGACCTCAATTTAGCCCGAATAAAGACATTTCTGTATCTATCTCTGTACTGTGACAATTTGAAATGGATATTATTCAGTAAAGAGGCATGCAATCAATAATGAATTACGGGAAGGTTTGACACAATCACAGCCGTGCACGCGGAGGTAAGTGGGCACCACGCCCAAAATATGCGTGTTGTGCCAGTTTATTTTCAATTTAGTTTACGGACATATATAAGAAGGTAGTGCAGAACGTTGTGCCACTCTGTTGTGATGTCTTACATCAGTTGCCTAACGCGGTGAATCCGGATTTGGACATGACGATGCATTGTCAGCAGCGGAAATATATATAATAAACATATTTTATTTACCTCGTAGCTGGTATTCTACAGGAAAATATATTGCATTTAAAAGAAATTATCGTATTTCTCCGTTGATATACCGCATTTGAAGGGTTCGATTGATCGTTTAGGTCAGAGAAAAGCAAATATGAACATTATCACTTCAGTTCTAATGATGTGTTAATGAACGCATCACAATAACACGCTATGAAACTGAAACAAGTTTTCGATGAATGTTTTGAATGGCCAGTTGAGTAGACTGCAAGATGCATTAATTTGGGTGTATCACCATTCAAACTTTTTCGGCAAAAATATGATATTTAATAGGCACGTCTAGTGTTATGTGTTGATAGCCCTAAGTGAACCGCGAATATTGAAGTGGATCTATTGGATTTGGATGGATAATGGAAATAGATATAACCGTGGTGCAATTTGATTTGCAACTGAAACTATATTTGGAAATATCATATTTTCATATTATCAAAAATGACCGCATGTATTTCATGTTACTAAATCAGTATTAAATGCATAAATAAATTCGCAAATTATTTATTATTTTTATTTAAAATGTACCATCAAAATTTCATTACAGTCAAGTAACTCGATTCAAGGCACTTTCCTATCATTTGAATTTAGTTTATTATTCCCTGGAAATCGATCTCCATTTCTGCATTCTACTTCATAGTTTCCAATTGAAAGTGCAATTTTAACCTTTGGCTAAATACTTGATGCATGAAGCTTTTTTAGTGCAATCTATCCTTATTTGATGTATTTGAAACGAAATGTTTATAAGAATATCAACATGTTAGAGTTTTACTTTTTCTCTTGAAGGGTAATAAAATGCTCCTTTTATCAACATCCTGCGTTAATTTATAAAAATATCGAACTTTTCAATATTATTTATAACGAAGGCATTTTTATTTCCAATTGTGTAACTATGTGCATTAACCAGTTAATTATTATCGATATCGCAACGATTACAGTTGAAATAACGACAATTATTATTACAAATGTTATCAACGTTATTATTAAAGACAACTAACTCAATTTAAATTGAGAATTATATTATTAACTTTATTTTAGTATTTTTTTGTTCTCGTATGGCTTTCCCCATTACTACTAAAAACGTTTTTACACTTAAAATTCCTCCTCCCGGTCATGACGAACTAGCACGGGGAGCATTCAAGATGATTTATGTATAAGAGACTGTTTTAGCCGTTACTTTGTGGAATTTTTCCATCGTATAGAAAGAAAGAAAACACGGTAATTCCACATTTACACTTTATTCAGACGACCATGGTTTCACCACTGCGTGGCATCTTCAGGTAAAGGCTTTCATAGTATAGGGCGGGTATATATACACGGGAAGATGCCACGCAGTGGTGAAACCATGGTCGCTGAATAAAGTGTAAATGTGGAATTGCCGTGTTTTCTTTCTTTCTATATGATTTATGTAATTATTTATATTATGCAGCTATCCGCATCTCGTCAGCGTTCCCAAGTACTCTTTCAGTTTGAGAAACATGCCAAAGCATGGAATCCCGGAGCGTGGCCCAGAGGTCATCACAATAACTTGCAAAAATGATTGCGTTAAATAAATGTAATGATGTGAAATGTCACTGAAAAAGCTAAGAACTATATTTTGTAAGTAATTAAAACTAAAAAAAGTAACTATTAATAAGTTCCTCCCATTTAATTGATGAAACTCCTTCATTTTGAATCATTATGCTTTCATGGCATACGTGTAGTATTTCCTACAACATACGTGTAGTATTTCCCATCTGTCAACCGTTTACTTAAGGTTAGAGATAAAAGGGAGGGGACGTCACGAATACCTAACGTCTGTCATAATATGCCTCCGGAAAAACTATAGCCAATTAGAACTTGTCCTCCTGCAGGGAGTGGATAGGTGATTGCTTTGATCTTCCACGCGGCTATAGGGGAAGGTCACTCCACCTTTGCTGTTAATCAGGTACCTTCCTGCATCCACAGCCATCCTACGTTTTTTTTTACAAAACGGCAGCGCCCAGCATACACCTTCCTGGAACCACCTCGACAGGGACTCGAAGATTCCATAATGCAGGATGGCTGACCAGAAAGTAACTTACGCTTCGGCCTGGCGTGACGGTGGATAGGATTTCACCGTCTCATTCATTGCACAGAGTCGGATATCATTATAGGAACTGAAAGTTGGTTAACAGATGACATCGCAGATTGCGAAATATTTCCCAAGTCCTTCATAGTTTATAGAAACGACAGAAAAAATAGAGCCGGAGGAGGAGTGTTTATTGCGGTTAAGAACTCTAACGTCAGTAGAGCCGAGTTATTTCCTGATAGCTGCATAGAAAGTGTATGGTGCTCAGTGAAAACACCCAGATCGAAAAGAATATATATCTGTGCGTATTATAGACCACCCCACGTTAGCATTAACTCAATACCAGACCTAGAAAAACAGATACAAAGCTTTACATCCCACAACAGTGAGCATAGCCTAATTATCGGAGGTGATTTTAATATTCCCACAATAGATTGGGATTCGTACAGTTTTATAAATGGAGGTAAAGACAAGGATCTATGCGAGTCCCTCTTATTCGCGTTCACCTCGAATTCCCTACATCAATTAGTCACTTCACCAACAAGGGGAAAGAACATTCTTGATCTGTTAGCCACAAATATACCCGAAAACGTCTTAAATATAGAAGTTGTTGACGGAATCAGTGATCACAGGGCTGTAAACGCTAAATTTTCTCTAAGTGTAGATAAAGTCAACAAACCTAAGAGAAAGGTGTATTTGTTCAATAAAGCGGACTATGATGGCTTAAAATGTGAATTAAAAAGTTCTTTTTTTATATTTGACGAATTAAGCAAAACTAGTAGTGTCGAGGATACTTGGAATAATTTTCTTAGGATAACACGTTCAGCAATACAGAGGTTCATACCTAGTAAATATATAAAAGAGAATAAGGAACCCCGATGGTACAACTCTGAAGTACGGAAATCTCTTAGGCGGCAAAGGGTGTGCCATGCAAGAATGAAAAACGCAGTTAAAGATTCCTCCCCTGATAAAATCAACGAAACCATACAGAACTACAAAGCATCTAGGTCCACTGCCAAGAAGGCCTTCCGGAAGGCGCTAGCGGAATTCAAAAGGAAAAAATTAGGCGAACATTTGAACGATAACCCAAAGATGTTTTGGTCCTACGTCAGGGAAGTGCAGGGAAACAAGTCCACCCTAAACTCATTGAATATCGAAAAGGGGGATAAAGTAACGAGTAGTTTAGATAAAGCCAACATATTAAACTCATTTTTCCAGAGTGTTTTCAACATATCCTCACAAAATACACCCGAGAACCTTCCGAAAATATTTCAGCATTCAATGGAAGCAATCAATATTTCCACCCGCGGAATAGAATTACTCCTTAAAAACATAGACCCCAACAAATCTCCGGGACCTGATGAGATACCGGCACGCGTGTATAAAGAACTGTCGGCTGAAATTGCCCCATATCTAGATATAATATTTAAGAAGTCATTAGCAGAAGAAAGCGTGCCAAACGGTTGGAAGGTAGCTTCGGTAACACCCATATTTAAAAACGGAGACAGGGAGGACCCCAGTAATTATAGGCCAATATCGCTGACTTCCATTTCCTGTAAGATTCTTGGACACATCATTGTTAGTTCCATGATGAGGCACCTCGATAGCCAAGATTTATTAATTAATAACCAACATGGCTTCCGTAAGGGTAGATCCTGCGAAACTCAACTCGCACTTTTTGTACATGATGTATTAAACTCCGGTGAAAGTAATATTCCAGTCGATGCGATATTCCTAGATTTTAAGAAAGCTTTCGATAAAGTCCCTCATTGCAAATTACTGGCGAAATTGGAAACCTATGGAATACACGAAAGTATTATTAACTGGATTAAACAATTTTTAAGTGATCGTGTCCAAACAGTCGTCCTGGACGGTGTATCATCCGATACTGTCAAGGTCACGTCGGGGGTACCACAAGGAAGTGTCATAGGTCCCCTCCTTTTCCTTATTTACATAAATGACCTCAGTACCGTAGTTAATAGCAAGCTCCGTCTTTTCGCCGATGATGCAGTAATTTATGGGGACATCCGAAGTCACGAAGACAGAGTCGTGTTAGCCAACGACCTAGATGCAATTCAAAATTGGTGCGATACATGGCAATTGGAATTGAATTTTAAAAAATGCGTAGTAATACCTTTTTGGGAAAAGAGTAATTCCCTCCCTTATAGTTACAAAGTGAAACAAACCAATATCGAGAGGGTAGATTCCTTTAAATACTTGGGTGTAACAATTACTCACGATCTGTCCTGGGGAAAACACATACGAGAAATATGCGGTCGTGCTAATAAGAAATTGGGATTTGTGAAAAAAGTGCTAGGTAAATGCGACGAAAAGGTGAAAGAACGATGTTTCCTTGCCTTGGTCAGGCCCCACCTAGAGTATGCTGCCAGTATATGGGATCCTCATAACATAAACTTGGTTTCGGAATTAGATCGAGTTCAGCGGAGGGGGGCTGGATTTGTCAAACATTGTTATGACCTACTCAACAGCGTATCCACTTTGCTAGACAATTTAGGTTGGGATTCTCTTACACAGCGGCGTTTCCAATATAGATTAAACTTATTAAAAACATTTAAAGATGTGCCATTTTCCGATGACATCAAGGATATAATACGAACCCCAACGTATTACGGTCGAAGGGATCACGAATATAAGACTAGAGAGATAGACTGCAAGACTGACAGGTTTAAAATGTCATTTTTTCCAAGAACGATAAGGGACCAGAATGCTCGTAGTCAAAATTCCCCAGGACTTAGTTCATTACAATAAGTATTAACGTACAGGTTAGGGACTTCGCGAGGATGTGTATACATGTGTGTATGTATGTATGTATATATATGCATGTGTGTATATATATATATATATATTTTTTTTTCCTACAGGTTCCCCCCACCTTTCCTCACCTAACTCCCAACCCCCTCAACCCTTACCCTTCCCTCACGGTGCTACACCCCCTGCCACACACCTTTTTGGTGGCTCGCAGGGTACTTATGTAGATGTAGATGTAGACTTCGGTCTTCTTGATTGCACCAAGATTGGGCCATCTTCTTGATGTCTAAACGTCCCTACATTCAGTGCACCAATCCTGCTGTGGTATACTGTGTGCAGAATATGGTTCTTCTACTTTGCTCACATTGCGAACTGTTAAAATGTGAGCTGCAATAGGATATTACGCGAGTTGTGAAGTGCTATCTGTGATTAGGATTTTACTGGCAAATAACTAACACAAGACAATTGAAATTCTCTGGCAACTTTGTGAAGTTTGTACGGAGATGGAATAATGAGTGAAGGTGGAGTGAGTGAGGCAGTGGTGCGTTCTCAGTAGAAAAATGGCCACAGCACCAATTTTCACGATGAGGTCCACCGCTGTGGTCGTAATAATGTTTCATGCGCCCCCCGTAGGGCCGCCATCATCGCGTGTGACAAAGAAAAAGGGGAGAGTAACGTTGATGGTAGTTTCGATCAAGCAGGTTAGGATAAAGGGCAGAGAGCGGAAAGGAAGCGACAACCTTTAGTCCTCGAGGTTGGGCATAATGAGAGCACCCCGTAAAAATACACTCGTTAGGAAACCCGCAGAAATGGCTCCGGAGGCACTGGAATGCTGGAAACAGGCAACAGCCGGAATCCGACGGCTGGAAGACTAGAGAATCGGAAAATTTAAGAAATTTTGGGGAGGACAGGGTGTGGAGGGTGGGGATGACAGCGAGCGGATGGAGGGGGAGGAGGAGAGAAGAGAGAGGGCACTCCCAGCGCAGTAGATGCGGTAGGGGGGCGCTGGGGGAGAGAGCCACCGTCACCTTTGCCCCCAAATCTGTCAAAAATGACCGCCCATTAAATTTAACGACACTCGCGCCGAAAAGGCAGGAGGAAGATTCCAATATATAAGGGAAAAGGGAGATCAAATGAACCACCGATGGGGTTGAAAATATTTTCTCCGCGGACAAAAAAGGAATCAGTTTCTACGGCTTGAAATTAGCTTTGCCCACTATTTCATAAAATAGTCTTGTTATTACTTTTCATACCAGACGCTCGAATCGCATGTGTGGAGAAATATTTCACAGTCAGATGACGTAGATTATATCCTACTGTAAAAAATGCCTCAATCTATTGAACTAACCACTATAAACTTATTAACTATCACGTACGAAATAATGGATGCTTAGTGAGTTGAATGGTTGCAGGCGTCACTGTGGAGGCGATAAACACAGGATGAGGAAATACTTTGTTCTTCTAAACAAAAAGTATGTGGAATAACGAATTAATTTCTTTTCCAGAATGAATTCATTTGTTGAATGCATGTTGTGAAATCCGCCAAACCCAGCCACACACCCTAGAAGTAAGATACGAGGTCTGTCCAACAAATACGCGAACTGAGCCATAAAAACTTTGTTTTGCAAAATTTAGTCGACATAAATTTTTTTCACTTCAAAGTACTCTCCATTCGTTGCAATGCACTTATTCCAGCTTCCTTTCCACTGTTTAGAGCACCCTTATGGGAAGACCTCGGCAGTTAGGCTTTTTTGTGTTCTCGTCGTTTCTTACTTTATTGTGTCCACATTCTCCCTCATCACATTTTTGCATTTTGGGAACAGGAAAAAGTCGCAGGGGGCGAGATTATCTACATCTACATAAGTACCCTGCGAGCCACCAAAAAAGGTGTGTGACAGGGAGTGTAGCACCATGGGAGAAGGGGAAGGGATGAGGAGGTTGGGGTTATCAAATAGGTGAGGAAAGGGGGGGAACCTGTAAGAAAAAAATAAATAAAAATATACAAACATATAAAAAACAGAAAATCATAAATGACACACACACACACATTTTTATATATTTATACAAATATATGATTTATTCGAAGAAACACGGAAGTGTTGAATAAAAAACTTAGCAACACACAGCACGAGAACGCATAAAAAGAACACTCCCAATAATTTCTTGATAATTTCGACGAAATCGAACTCCGTCTTCTTCGGAGGATAAGATAAGACTCTAGAGTCCTATCTTATCTTCCGAAAAAGACGAAGTTCGAGTCCATCGAAATTATTATTGTGAGTGTTCTTTTTCTGTTCGTAATTCCTCTTGAGAAAGGTGGTTGCACCACCGAAAATTCGAGAACTAGTGAGTCCCTCTTTTATGTGTTTTGGTTTCTGTGTTTGCTGTGACTATTTAGTGAGTTATGTATATATATATATATATATATATATATATGCACACACACATACTATATACGCACATATACATACAGTATATATACATATCCTCCCGTAGTCCCTAACCTGTACTTTAATACTTATTGTAATGAACTAACTCATGGGGAATTTCGACTACGAGCATTCTGGCCCCTTATCGTTCTGGGAAAAAATGACATTTTAAAACTGTCAGTCTTGCAGTCTATCTCTCTAATCTTATATTCGTGATCCATTCAACCATAATACGTTGGGGTTCGTATTATATTCTTGATGTCATCGGGAAAGGGCCCATCTTTAAATGTTTTAATAAGTTAAATCTATATTGTAAACGCCGCTGCGTATGAGAATCCCAATCTAAAAAGTCTAGCAAAGTAGATACGCTGCTGCGTTGGTCATAACAATGTGGACAAATCTAGCCCCCCTCCCCCCGCTAAACTCCGAACTAATTCCGAAATCAAATTTATATTATGAGGACCCCATATACTGGCAGCATACTCTAGGTGGGGCCTGACCAAGGCAAGGAAACATCGTTCTTTCACCTTTTCGTCGCATTTACTTAGCACTGTTTTCACAAATCCCAATTTTTTATTAGCACGACCGCATATTTCTCGTGTGTGTTTTCCCCAGGACAGAACGTGAGTAATTGTTACACCCAAGTATTTAAAGGAATCTACCCTCGCGATTTTGGTTTGTTTCGCTTTTTAACTATAAGGGAGGGAATTACTCTTTTCCCAAAAATGTATTACTACGCACTTTTAAAAATTTAATTCCAATTGCCATGTATCGCACCAATTTTGAATTGCATCTAGGTCGTTGGCTAACACGACTCTGTCTTCGTGACTTCGAATGTCCCCATAAATTACTGCATCATCGGCGAAAAGACGGAGCTTGCTATTAACTACGGTACTGAGGTCATTTATGTATATAAGGAATAGAAGGGGGCCTATGACACTTCCTTGTGGTACACCCGACGTGACCTTGACAGTATCGGACGATACACCGTTCAGGACGACTGTTAGGACACGATCACTTAAGAATTGTTTAATCCAGTTAATAATACTCTCGTGTATTCCATAAGTTTCAAAGTTCCCGAGTAATTTGCAATGAGGGATTTTTTTGAAAGCTTTCTTAAAATCTAGGGATATCGCATCTACTGGAATATTAGTTTCACCGGAGTTTAATATATCAAGTACAAAAAGTGCGAGTTGAGTTTCGCAGGATCTACCCTTACGGAAGCCGTGTTGGTTATTAATCAATACATCTTGGCTATCAAGGTGCTTCATTATGGCACTAACAATGATGTGTTCAGGAATCTTACCGGAAATGGAAGTGAGCGAAATTGGCCTATGATTACTGGGGTCCTCCCTGTCCCCGTTTTTAAATATGTATGTTACCGAAGCTACCTTCCAGCCTTTTGGCACGCTTTTTTCTGCTAAGAATTCTTAAATATTACAGGGTTCGTCCAAAACATAAGTGTACTGAGCTCAGGAAAAAAATATTTATTACACTTTTACATATCTTGGCTAATATTCCTCAAAATAGGACCCTTGTGAGTCGATACACTTGTTCCAGCGGCGTTTCCATTCCTGGAACGCTCCCGCGAAGGCATCATCGGGAACCTCTCGAAGACACGTCGTCACGGCCTCTTTTACGGCGTCCAAAGTCCCGTATCGCGTTCCTTTCAAACTCCTCTTTATCTTCGGGAACAGAAAGAAGTCCGGTGGTGCCAAGTCCGGGCTCTAGGGCGGGTGCGGCAGCGTTGCCACGCCGTTCTTGGCCAAGAAGTCCGACACGACAAGCGCGGTGTGAGACGGCGCATTGTCGCTCAGGTTGTCAGTCATTAGATTGATCGCTGGCCGGACGCGGGCGACTCGTTTTCGAAGCCTGTCGAGCACTTGGACGTAAAATGCAGCATTTACAGTTTGTCGTTCAGGTACAAATTCGTAGTGGACGACTCCCCTTTTGTCAAAAAAGACAATGAGCATCATAAACTTATTTTCCGGACGAACCCTGTATATTAAAATCAGGGGCAATTTCAAACAACAGTTCTTTATACCTGTACACGCGCGCCGGTATCTCATCACGTCCCGGAGATTTGTTTGGAGTCTATGTTTTTAAGGAGTAATTCTATTCCGCGGGTGGATCGTGAATAAGGAGGATGATGAAGGATGGTGATTGAATTATTTGTCAGAAACTGGCGAACAATCAATGCTGAATGTGCAGGTGCGTTGTCATGGTGAAGGATCCATCCATCATCTTCGGTTAAAAAATTGTGCACTGTTGAATTTACTAAATCCAGTTCATCAGCTATATCAATCGGACACTTTTTCGATGATCCTAAAGGACAAGGGACAGCACACGATCAATGTTGTCGTCAACTTAGGTGGTTGAATGTCTTTCCGTCCTTGCATTATCCATGGTGTCTTGTCGGCCATCTTTAAAACGCTTAATCCACTTGAAAATGGATATTTTCTTCAGAGCATTATCACCGTAAACAATTGCCAACATTTCAATAATTTCTTGAAAACTTTAACCACACTTCACCAAAAACTTGATGTTGATTCGTTGTTCCGTGATTTCGTCAATTTCCATTTTTGACAAACAGAAAAAACAAAGGACAACGGAAGCTAACACATCTGGCACCATGCACACAGCTCGACGATCCGCCAAGCACAGACATAGGGACTAGCGCCGCTGATGGGCGGGGCTATAGTGAGTCCTCTGAGTCTATAATACCCGAGAATAGAAAGGCACAAAATGGAAACGGAGGCAAGGAGCGCCCATTTCCCACAGCGGGAAATTACCCTCTGGGTAGAGGGTAATAGCGAGACCGTGAAGCGGATATAATGATACTAACATAACATATATGAGGGAAGAAGAGATCCGTCGGGCCCTGAAGCGGCTTGTTTCTATGTAAAAGATTTAAAATTAAAAGACATAGGAGAGACTCATAGGCGAGTTATTGATAGAATATCTTTAGGTTGTGTCTAAGTCTGTTTCCCTCCAGGGTCATAATCCCAGATGGTTTGTAGCAGCGGATTTCCAGACGGTGCGATGTGGGGTGGAAAAGACGTGACGGACGGGGGTTTATGTGCCGCTCGTACGTCAGTTTTTCGGGCGAATCTACTCACTTATTGTAGTGCCCTAATAGTCTTATTTTGGATAGTCTCATGGTGGCGCCAGAGGGTTTTCCTTATAACAAACACGGGGTAAGTGAACTGAAACTGCGGGCGAATGGTCAGCCTGTTAAGTCGCACACTATCGGCGTGTCTCCTTGCGTCCTGTGCCTTCGGACGGCAAGAGTCGAGTTGCGGCTGAAAGTGAGCTGGTTGTCGAGAGTGACATCAAGAAATCGGTGCGAAGAAGCTGTCGGTATAATGTGTTGGTGGAAGTGGAGAAATTAGGGATGTACATTTTAGTCTGCGGGAAAAGTGAATATGTGTGGTTTTATCAGGATTGCTTTTTGTCAGAATTGCTTTTTGTCAGGATTGATTTTCCAGGTCCGTGTCCACCGGTGCAGTTTGTCAAGGTGTGTTGTAAGTCGTCTGATATTCGTGGTACAAGTTCGAGATGTGACGGCGATGGCACTGTCATCTACGTGCATACAAGTGGAAGTGTGAGGTGTAGAATGCAGATCATTGACGTACAAGTTGAATAACAGAGGGTTGATAAGAGAACACTGGGCACGCCCACCTCGGCTCTCTTTACAGAAGAGAGGGAATCTTCCAGCGATACGCGGAACGTACGATCGGAGAGGTACCTTCGGGCGAGAAGGAGAAAGGGAGGGGGAAAGTCGAGGCTATGCATTTTGTACTCGAGGCCCTCGTGCCACATGCGGTCGAAAGCACGGGCGACATCGAGGAAGACGGCGTCCGTCGTACGGCGAAGATTGAAGCCGTGCGAAATACGTTCGCCGAGGCGAAGGACCTGGTGACACGCGGACACACACGAATGAAAGCCAAGCTGTTCGGGACGGAGAATATCGCGATCACGGAGCTGATTCTCGAGAAGGGTCAGAAGGACCCGCTCGAAAATTTTCGAGACGTTCGGAAGGAAAGTAATCGGACAACTATTTCCCGGGATGGTGGCGTCTTTCCCTGGCTTTGGGAGGAGGATTACTTTCCCTCACTTCCAAGGGAAAGGGAAATGGGAGTAGAGGTAACAATGATTAATTAAATCGGAAAGTATGAGAGGAAAAGTGGGGACAGAGGTGGCGAGCTTGAGCTCGCCATTTGAAACAGTATCAAATACTGGCGCCTTTTGGTTTAGGAGCGAGGCGAGAATAGCCTTAATTTCGGCCTCAGAAGTAAACAAGGGTATGGTAGGAGGATTCGTGAGAATGTTGGCAAGGAATTTACGAATTTTACGGTCAGCAGGAGAGGCAGCGGGATCCGGGGTCATGATTGACTCCCGGTGAGCCGCGCTAGGATCTCCGCTTTGGGGCTGGGAACGAAGATAAAGAAATCATTAAATTGGAGTGGACGCTGCTTCCTGGAAGGAGTCAACGGGAACCTCATGCTCAATCACCTCGTGTGTCACTGCCTCTTTGGCGTTACTCAGCGTTCCAAAATGATTACCCTTAAAGCTCCTTTTCATTAATGGAAACAAAAATAAGTCGGGTGGTGCCGTATCGGGGCTGCAGGTCACTTTCACAGCGGTCCAAGAGATTGCGCGAGATACCCCCTGCCACACCTCCCGATATCGCCTCAAGACGGCCACCTTGGCGCACACCTTTCTCTTGGCTACATCTTCTGCAGGACTACTGTGGTTCTCGGGATATTGCACTCTTCTGCATACGCTTCTAACTTCTTCTGCCAACATTCGGACATGCAGGCGTCGGTCGAAATGGAACGTGTCTTTTACATTTCCACGCTGAAACTCTTGCTGCATAGTTTTACTAGAAATGGTGAAGGTGCCATTTGCATGGGTCCGATGAGTGGTTACTAATACATTTACTTGTCGGAATATATTTCTGTAGTTGTCTCATGCATGGTGCTTGACTTCGTCTCGTTGTGTGCTGCACATGGCTGTTAGGATACGCCCCCTGCCACGTGCCTTCCCGGTGGCTTGTAGGATAATATGTAGATAAATTTGTGACGGGACTCTCCATCAGGGGTCCAGTCCAGTAGCGACTGTAGGCACTGTAACGACCCGCAAACAACTTACGCGAGTCGCGTTGCATTCCCTACATCTCCCACCACCTTGCCGGCCGCAAATCGACCCACTCCAAAATCTACATCTACACAATATGCCCCAAGCCGCCACATGGGCGTATGGCGGGAGATGTTAGGCCACTACCGGTTAACTGGAATATAACCACATGCGAAATCAGATCATGTTGCCTCTACACAAATATTAGTTTTTTCATGCACTCGAAAAACTTTAACCACCCGAAAGAAAGTGCCTTCAAGAACTTACAACAACATTAAATAATAGAATACGTAGATTCAAATCATTCTGAAAGAGATGTGGGGTCTATTAGATAAAAAAATGACATGCAGGACATCGACAAGTACATACACTGCCAATTCTAATTATCTCATACGCGATTGCTGTCGTGTTTATTATGATATCTAAAGGTTCGGGAAAAAAATGACAAATTTAAATCTATCCGTTCTACAATAAATCTCCCTGATTCTAGTTTGGAAATCTGATCTACCATAGTAAGCGGTACCATACATAGAACCACTAACTTAGTCTGGATCTACAATAGTACCCGCCCGCGTCGGCTGGAGAAATCTTTCCCTTTTTTTTGGGGCAGACTGTAAAATCGCTCTATTTCTTGCATCTCCATCGTACCCTGCAAGCCGCTAGCATTGCTATGATATGTGTCAGGGGATGATTATGCACCAGGCATGAAAAATCAAAACGTTTTCTTAATTGTTAGTTACAATATTTTTGTAAAATTGCCCAAATAATATAGTTTTAGATAAATAAATATTCATTCAATATTTATTTATTTTTTATTTATTATCGACTTAATTGGGCAAGGTTGAGACTAAATAGTCCCTTCTTCCACCTAACCCTTACATTACATTGTAGACAATTACATACAGCCTAGCCCAGGATGGAGAAAAATCCACCCAGACGGGAATCGAACCCGTGACCTCTCAGTTGTGAGACGAGGACGTTACCCCGCCGCCACCGGGGCCGGCAACGCGGTGTTTATGTAAGATATATCTTTCTATGTACATCGTAAAATCTATACATATCATTTTTTAATATCTCTTTAACTAATGAACCGTAAAAGGCGATTTTGAGTGAGTTACGATGACAGAGAGTTATATGAACTCCCAAATTACTATTATCTTCTTCAATTTAATTTAATTTGAGCCTGTTATGATGTAAGTCGGACTTATCGAAAAAGCAATGGCAATGAATTCGTATTATACTGCACGTTGAAAATCATTAACAGCATCATGTGGCAGGTGATTGACTTCTCTTAGAAAGTGTCTTGATAAGGGGAGAAATAAGCCACGAAAAATTCCCTCTTACAAAAATAATTTCATCGTCTTGGCTAATATTAAACGCACGAGAAATTGAGCAAAACCATATGAATAGGAAACTAACTTTCAGAGGTAAAAGGATGTCACAAATCATCGATATCTCTCAAAAGAAGTCCATTAGCAGAAGCAGAATAATCGTAATTGTATTAAGAAGACGGTTTTGCTGGAAACTGTCACAAATATCTCTGTCGCTTGCTATACCTCCCTTTGCGATCTATAAGAAAAATATGAGAGGGAGAATGAATATGTAGCGGTTTCTTGCGGTCATTGGAATGCGCTGCATAGAGACGTTGTTGAATCTATGATGGGTCTTTTTATGAAGTGATTCTAGAATGAGGAACAGAACCATTTTTAAATGTTGAGAAATTTGATTTCTCAGAGAAAAAATCAGTTGATTCACAAAGTAATATTGAACTGAAATGGAATTTTAAGAAATCTTATCAGGAATTTTTTTTAAGTAGAAACTTTCTGATCGCTATCTTGAAATATGGGCAGTGATTGAGAAACTCCTGACTGCATATTTAGTGGCTCGTGGTTTGAGTGTGGGCATTCAACTTATCTCTAAGTGATGAAATCGACTCCAAATTACTTAACGCTATAATTTAAAAGTTCCGAAAAGCAAAATTAACCAGATATAGGAAAATGGCATCTTGTCATCAAGATAATTATGGAGAATTCATCCCACGATGAACTCGTTATTAAATATTTTTTAAGATGTTTCTCAAATGACTGCCATACATAGAAAACCAAAAATAACGAGGACAGTTCTGTTTTGAATAAAGTAAGATAAACAATGGGATTGGAAATACATTTTTCAATAAGGCTTAGAATTTTATGTTGTTACTGTATTCGTGCCTGAGTCATACAGTTCATCGTTCTGATTGCAATTTTTTAGATTATGATTGGCTTATGGAACGGAGCAATGGTTTGAAAATATTTGGGAATCACTGATCTACGTATTTGGTACATGCCGAAGAGTTTGTTCCCAATCTGATGCTGCATCGGGAACACGAATTGGGAACACGCTGATCGAAATTCAAAACTTCTTCATTTTCATAGAAGCCATTGTTCCTAACTTTGAAGACATATCTACCTTGAAGCCAAAGAAACAGCACTCATTTCAGCCCCTCATCAGTATAAGCTTTCAATGTAAGCTTATCCTACTCGCTCCAAGACTCGGAATATAAAAGATGTGCTTTATATACTATTACAGTTTTTACTCATAATTCGTTTATATCTGTACTTGACGTCCTTCTGGTCAACTGTCTCCTCTTCGCAGACCTGAAATCGGGATACTACTGTAAAATATTTGCCGCCACCGGGATTCGAACCCGGGGTGGGAAGCCAGTACGTTAGTCACCGCACCATTTTGATCCCCAACATAACTGTATCTACGTCATACCCCTCGAGCCGCCGCAAGGGCGTGTGGCGGGGTTGTTAGGGCACCACCGATGAAAGGTAACAAAACCACATTCAGAACCAACAAATTGAGTTGTAAATGGAATCCCATTAATATTTCTAAGGTGACTTTGGTTGCTCATCGTCATGATTCCTGTTTGTTTGAGGAAATAACGAGTAGAGGTGTCTATATAAGCGTCTATATATCTTATCTTTGTGATCTAATCTACCTAAGAAGTATTTGGACTTTGGGGCACCTGCCCTCGCTTGCTCACTCCCCTCTTTACTTCCAAACCGCTGGTCTGTCAGCGCCATACAAGCGGTAGATCTTTCATTGAAAGTAATTATTAATGCATTCGAGCTTTAATTCTAGGATACTGATTCTTATTTTTCTCTTACTTAAGGTCCTATGACCTTATGGCCTATTTTTTTGTTCTTCACGAGTATTTTAAAACGTGTCGCTACCGAGGAAATTATATAATAGGGAAAATCTGTGCCTAGAGAAGGTCGGGGTGGCGATGACGGAATGATTAGATTCCAGGCACTCGTGCAGGGAATGGGGTAAATGGGCGATTGGACTCTCGCCGTTAGCATCGGAAAACATTGGTAATGGAAATCCGGAAAATGACAAGCCACACTGATGAGGCAGGCACAACTTCTGTCGTGCTCTTTGAAATATTCCATTGCTAAAGCAAAGATGTGATCGTGAAAGTATGAAACACCTCTAACGTCTGTCTTCAAATTACTCGAAATGTATATGCCTTCCAGGGCGTGAGCGATGCCAACTTGTTGGTTTGAATAGCTCCCATAATGCCCTTGGATAACCCGATGGTATAATAAAACAGTCTATTTGATATGAATTTTTGGGTTGATTTCAGGATATTTCAAATTTAGGGACATGGAGAGCTTTTCCTCATAACCTTTTTTCCGTATTTTTTACAGGTAAGGAGACTGCCATCTTTCTCATTTTCCGTTTGCCTGTTTGGTGTGATCTGCGTTTGATATTTCAGATGATAATCGGATGTAAGTACACCTTTGGCTATTTTTATTCACTGAGAGTTGCATAACTGCTTTCCAAACCTTTTCCTTCCACTCCAAAGTGAAGTGTGCCGTTTTATTAACCAAATATTCCAATCGGTGAAACCATTATTAATAATTTAAACGAAGTATTTTGTGCATTTCCGAGTAATTCGTTCTAACGTTCTATCATATGTGTAATGATATAAAAATAAAGATATTTTATAAGTTGCTAAATTATCATTATAAAATGTTTGACGTATTTTACAAAACAAAATTTAATTCTTTCAGAAAATTACCTTAAGGTTGTATTGATCACTTATATGATCATACACTTGATAATGTATATGATAAAAAACACACACACACATACATATGTGAAAAAACACTCATGCGCAATATATTAGTATTAGGTAATCTACCGTTTAAGGTAGGTTTTTTTGGATAGACACAACTATCAAATAAACATTTTGTGACTCCCCACCTATCAAACTAATCTATATCAGGTCCCTCTTCATCTCGGTGTATTTCTTTCCTCCCTTCATCCCGTCCAACATCCCTATCCTGTTCCTTACCTCGCTTGCCCAACATTCTCCCCTCTATTACCCTCTTCAACATTCCACTACCGCTGAATACGCCTTTCATCCATTTTTCCTGCCTCCATAGGATTTCTCTCAACAAATCCCTCTCCTCCCCCACCATCTCCAGTACTTCCTCATTTGTTTTCCTTTCGGTCCATTTCACCTTCTCCATTCTTCTCCACACCCACATTTCAAAAGCCTCCAATCTACGTCTATCCTCCTGCTTCAGTGACCACGTTTCCGCACCATACATAGCTACGCTCCATATCAGAGTTTTTACGAGTCTTATCTTAACATCCCTACTCAACGTCCCCGTCATCAACTCCTTCCTCCTTGAGAAAGCCTCCTTACCTAGCGCAATTCTTCTCCTTACGTCCCTACAACTTTGACCGTATTGGTCCAAAACACTTCCGAGATATGTAAACTGCTCTATCTGCTCTATTTTTTCCCCACCTATTTTAATATTTAGCTGAGCCTTTTTCTTTCTGGAAAATCGCATAACCTTTGTTTTATCAATATTGATTCTCATCCCATATTTATCGCACTGAACCTCCAATTCACTCAGCAATAATTGCAACCCCTTGGCTGACTGAGCAACTAATGCTTGGTCATCAGCAAACCTAACCGTTTTACGAATTCCACTACGACTTTCATTCCTACCTCCAGTTCTTCCCATGTCTCTTTAATCATTTCCTCCACAATACTGTTGGACAACATCGGTGACAATTGGCATCCCTGCCCTACAACTCTTCCTTAAACTGCCCATCCGCACTCTCCGCTACCCACTCGCACCTGAGCCTCAAGCATTAGTTTTTCCCAATTGTGATACCTGCATTCAGCTTCTCTCTTCCGCACACTAGGATTTTAGTTTTCTTCTTGTGGATGTTCATATTATATTTGAACTCAGCACTGGATCCATAGCACTTAGAGAGTTTTGGAGGTCCTCTCGCGTTTCCGCCACTACTGCAATGTCATCTGCAAACCGGAGCACGTTAATTTCTTCTCCATTTGCCTCGACTCCTTGGATACCCAATTCTTGTGTTTCTTTTATTCCCTCTTCCAGGTATACGTTAAATATTGCTGGCGAGAGGTTGCATCCTTGCCTTACTCCTTTGTTTATTTTGGCTTCTATTTTTCTCCCGTTTTTCGTTTTCATTCTTGTTACCTGATTCTTGTATAGGTTATGGATAGTTCTTCTGTCGTCGTAATCCAGTCCACGTGCTTCTACTATCTTGAACATCTTGTTCCATTCGACGTTGTTGAAGGCCTTCTCCAAGTCCACGAATGCAACGTATAATGGCTTATTTACTTGTCTCATTTTTTCCGCCAGAACTCTAAAGCTCAGAATTGCCTCTCCTGCTCCTCGGTTTTTCCTGAACCCGAATTGGTTTTCTGAGAGGTTCCCTTCTATCCTTCCTTCTATTCTTTGGCTAAATATCCGACCAAGGATTTTTGATGCTTGAGTCGCCAGGCTCAATGTTCTGTGTTCTTCGCATTTATCTTTTTTCGGTTTCTTCGGCATTGCAATCATTAACCTTTTCTGGATGTGTTCTGGTATCTTTCCGCTGTCGTAGCTATCCTTGATTATTTCAAAGAGGGCATCCTTCGCTTCGTCCCGGAGGGCCTTGATTATTTCTCCGTTTCTTTTGTCAACTCCTGGTGCCTTGTTGTTTCTCAGGTCTGCCACGGCTCGCTCGAATTCGCTTCTTAATATCTGGGAATCCCGATCGTCTTTACCTATCATGCTTTCATTTTTAATTAAGCCATCTCCTAGTCACACTATTCATACATGGGGTTATAGAGTTTGGTATTAGAAAATGGGGAAGTATGTCGCAATTTCTAGAAAGAGAATTTTTACTGTCATATCGCCATTGGGGTCTCACGACGCTCTTCTATCTCGAGGATATTGATACTCGTTATACTAGCATATAATTAGTTTAATGTGCTGCCTACTGTAGCGTTATTCTCCATAATGCCAAATTACAGAAAAACGCTACTTGGGCAATTGGAATGAGAATGCACTCTTTAATCATTACCAACCTATATTAGAGTTACATAAATTTGTAATTAGTATATTTTAGCGGTCTTACATCATAGACAACACGTTGGTATTAGATTTATTGTTTACATAAATCGTTAAATAATTTATTTAGATTTTTCAGTACCATTTTTTTCTTTTAATAAATGTTTGCTAAATAATATGGACTCCCTTATGATCTAAAATGTCTCCCTCCGTGAACTATCTCCTCTCTCAACTCCGATACCCCAACTAGCGCCAACAAGTGCCGCACTCTCCCCAACACCCCCTTCCCATCCCCTTTGAGTGCTTCGTAAGCCAGTGGGGTGCGACATACCCATCGGTACTGTAGTAATCTTCGCCTTCCGGCCCACGGGCCAAGGTAGCCGGGGCCATTTCCTTCCCGACGAGGGCCTCCGTCGTCTACTCCTCCTCCTCGCCGCCACACCACCACGGGCATTATCAAATTAACCCCCCAACGCCACTCCCCACGTCAATTTATTGGCCCACCCCCCTTGCTGTCCGTTCTCCTTTCGGCCCCATCGGCGCCCTTCGCTCCCGTTCCCTCCCTTCCACCCCATCATCCCGAGACATTTCGTGAAGTTCGCCTCTTTCCCTCCTCCGATGGGGACTTCCATGAAACTGTATCGGTTTATGGGAAACAGAATTCAAGTTTAAATCATTCGAACTTGGGGGAGTTAATGTGGAAGTTAACTCCTAAAATCTTAAGTTGATTTTTAAATAGGCAGTGATCTCAGTGGCCACTGATAGCTTCCACCAAAACCTTTTACCAGAAGTCATTTCGTCTCGCGATTATATTGAATGGCTTTGTTTTAGTTATATTAGTTGATGTGTATCTATTTGCATTCGTGTAAGTTATAAAGGTTTGCGTATTAACATCGCTTTTGCCTCTGTGGGTGTAGATTGCCATGACATTTTGGGTTTTGCATGGGGCTTTACTCTCCCTAACGGATGATGACGGAATACCCCCGCCACACGCCTCTACGGCGCGGCGGCTTGCAGTGTGTAATGAATATCGTGGGATTGAAAGATTTTGCTTAGCTTCAGTTTTCATCAGACACAATCTTGAAAATGAATTTTCATATTTTGAATGGAGTGTAACTTACTAAGAGTATTCCTACAGAGTAATTTTTTCTGAAGATGAAGGCTCAGGAGTTTTCATTTAGCAGTGTAAAAGCTTTTGGATGTAATTAGTTCATTTCACGGGATTAACGGTACTGTCAATCTTGTATCAATGATACTTAGTGTTAGCTAATTAGAGAGTTTGCCTTGACCTCCAATCTAGGAGATGTTAGTGCGAATGCTTTCTCGTCCCTGTGGTGCCATATTCACTTGATGGGCGGAGAGGGTTTAGTGGGAGCCTAGTGGGGGCGTTTTAAACAATCGCGTGGAAAAACACTCACTCGAACCGTGCACAATCTAGTATCCAGGGGCTGGAGATATGGAGGAGCTTTAGCCAATGGGAAAGACGGTTGGACAAATTGGCCGGCAGAGCAGAAGACGTCCCAAGCGGAGGCGTCTCTGGGTAAAAGGTGTGGGGATACATCCGCTGGTGCGATAACTCCCGGGAATCTAACCCAGGTATTCGAGTTCGTGGAATGTCAGAGGAGGGATCAGCTCCAGGCTGCTACATCGGCGTAAATACCCCGCGATCCAACAAAAAGGTGTGTGGCAGAGAGTACAAGCACCGGTTGGGAGGGGTGAGTGATCCTTGCAGGGGTTATTTATTTACGTCCTTGTTCGTCCGTTCTGACGTCACATCGCTTATGCGAACGCCTCCATTTGCCGCGCTCCCGCGGATGCTGGGACGCCCTTTGGTGGAAAGCGCCCGGGGTGATACCCCTCCCCCCTCGTCCCATCCCCGCGGAAAGGAGAGGCGCAGGTGGCGACGGGAGGGTCGCCGCACGTGGGGATTAATTAGCGAACTCATATAAATACGCACACGAGGGCGCTTGTATGCTAGAGGCGTGGTGGAGGTGCCAAAAGGCGCCACCCCAAAGTGAGCCTGAATGTCCTCGCGGCGGGAGATCGACCCCGCGGTTTAATCCGAATTCTCATTGTTGCTTGTTGACGCAACAGTCGCTCCCAGTGCGCGAAATGACGACGCGCAGTCTCCCCCACCCTGTCCCCTCCCCGCCCCCACGCCATGGAGAGAGCGCGGTCTAGCCCGCATCCAACTCTGGAATTATGGAATGCTGCGGGTACTCTTCAGCGTGGGGCGTGCAGTTTTTGTCGGAAATGTGGGCGAGCGACCTGCTGCTTCAATACTCTTTATTCCGCTCGGCGATCGACCGGTGGACGCGGGCGGTGATAAGGGATGAATTGTCATGGGCGTGTTTTCCGCGGCGGCGCACGGGGTGGGAATTGGGTTTTTCTCGCGGAAGAACAAATGCATTGCCCGGCCACTCGAATACTCCCCTCCCGGCACGTCCTGGGTCTGGTTTCCGGTCGTGCGAGAGGTCATCGCTTGCGCGAAACGAACGCTTTCCATAGGAAACTCGTTTTGATGGAGGGGGTGCGGTTCTGGCGCGCGAACTGCCGGGACCCAGCCCACGACGGCGAGGGAATTTTATCTACATATAATGCGATGCTAGCCTCATTCGGTCGCCCTGGTCTATTTCGCGAGGATAAGATATTCATGAATGACATGTACATAATGCCCCGCAAACCGCCGCTAGGGCGTGTGGCGGGTGGTGTTAGCTCTTCACCCATGAAAGAGAATAAAACAACATGCAAAATCAACAACTGCAAGCCAAACTACACCCACAATGTCGTATATGTTAATGGAAAACCTTAATCAGATGAAATGGGCTGTAAAAAATATTTAATTAATTAAATATGGGGAATTTTGAGGATTGGGGATTAATGCTTAGCATGGACAACTGTGCAGTTCAGGACGTAAACTATAAAAAAGAGGGTTCAGCACTAACTACGGCCAAACACGTTAAGTATTTGGAGGTAGTCCTAACACCACGCCTTTCATGGGGAGCACATATCTGGACAATATGCGCATCCGATTTAAAGAAACTGGGCTTCATTAAACGGGTGGTGGGGAAATGTAATGAGAAAGTTAAAGAGAGGTGCTATTTTGCTCTAGTTAGACCACATTTGGAATATGCCGCAAGTATTTGGGATCCTTGGGAGAAAATCTGGCAAAAAGAACTAGATAAAGTGCAGAGAAAATCCGCCATATTCGTTAAAAATATGTGTGACAAGAACACAAGTGGAACAGGTCTCTTAGGGGATTTAGGCTGGGAGCCCCTTGAAATACGAAGAGAACAAGCGAGACTTAAGCTTTTAGAAAGATTCAGAACCAACGAGTTTAACGATGACACCAAAGGAATTATAATGGCTCCACACTACTCAGGTAGATCAGACCACAAAGATAAAACAAGGGAGATATATTCAAATACTCATTCTTCCCCAGAACAATCAGAAATCATAATAGCAATAAACCGAAGTCCTTACAGAAACATTAAAAACATTTAATGTACAAGTTGGAAAAAAATTAAACATTGCAAAGATTTAAGCGTATCTGTAGATGCATGTGTGTGTTAGTTGGTAGTTTGTGTGCTTGCATTTATGTGAGGTGTAAGGGTTTTAGCATGAATGTATATCATGTTTGGCTTGTGGCTTGTATTAATTGGAGGCCTTTGCATGCGGTTATATTTTTCTTTCTTAATAACGGATGGAGCCCTGACACCTCCCGCCACACGCCCTTGCGGCGGCTTGCGAGGTATTAAGTAGATGTAGATCAGACCACAAAGATAACAAGATAAGGGAGATTGATTCCAGAACAGATAGATTCAAATACTCGTTCTTTCCCCGAACAATCAGGAATCATAATTGTAAGAAACCGAAGTCACTGTAGAAATATTAATGATCAACAAGTGAGGATAAGATTAAATGTTGCGTAGACATGTATATTCGTATTCGTAGGTACAAGTGTATGATAGTTAATAGTATGTGTATTTGCACGTATTTAAGTGATAAAGGTTTTGGCATGAATATATGCCACTTTTTGGGTGGGGATTGGCATACATTTGTGTGTTTTGCATGTTGTTTTATTTTCTTTTACGCTGGTGACCTAACACACCCGAAGCATGCCCTTGCGGCGGTTTTCGGGGTATTATGCATATGTAGTTGATTCCACATGAATGGCTGATGCTCTGCCACTCCTGCCACACGCCTATTAGGGGTATGATGTGGACGTTTTCGTGTGCGGTCCTGTACCCTTTCTTAGATATTAAGGAGGACACTTGAAATTCATTGAATATTATAGATTGAATGGAACCTGGAAATGCAACCCATGTCACAAATCTCCAAACTACGTAAAGCGGAAGGACGTGTAAAAGGTGATGTCGTCCCCAGTCCACACTTTCAAAATATTGAGAACCGAGTGAATCATAGAAACACATGTCGAAAGAAGAGACGTCATAATTATTTACCAACATCAGTCATCCAAAAACAATGCGCACATGATTAGGATAAGTCTTAGATTAACCTTTTAATAGGGACACGCGCCGGTGTCTTCAACGTTGCCCTCACCCGAAGGAGACGAGGCCGTCCTATTTTCACCCCTGTGTCGAGTTTATGAAGTGACCACCCTCCCATGATGACCCTAAAAACTTCCAATTGGATCACGTGCATGACTGAGCCACGCGCCGGAGCAAAGCTCGCATCAGCGAGTGCATTGGAACCCGTCCGCAGAAAAACGCGATCCGTGGCCAGGGACGTCCCAACGCGCACTTCATGGGGGGCGGGGTGATTGCGAGAGAGTTCATCCCGGATATTATTAACGCTTTGGGACTGGCTTCCTGAAACAATGGCACCGCATCGGTGCTGGCGGCGTGGAGTCCGGGCGGGTGTAAACAGTCGCAGGCCACCTCGCATTCCCTTACTTCATTTCACATCGGTTTGGTCGCAATGTGGGGTACGCCCAAATTCGTGGTGGATTATAAACGTGTTTTTTCCGAGTGGAGATAAAAAAAATGCGGAGGTGCGCGAGGGAAGCCGTGGGACTGGCAATCGCAGGGCCCTACTACACGACATGTTGAATGATCGCTGATGCTCCGTCGTTCGGGTTCATCAAACTTTCCAGCGCCCTCTGTGAGCTCTCTTCATTCCATTTTCGCTGTGGTTTTGGTTCTAAATGGCAGATAGTCCTTGCGAGGATCGCGAGCCTGTGATGTACATTTATTTTTCCTTTTTTCAGTCTTTTTCAGTCCTTTTCAGTAATTTTATTTTTTTAAATGTTTTTTCCGGTATCGGATGGAACTGGTTGGGCATATTCAATGGCTTACGACGTATTTAATGTTTTGCAAAGTGAAAGTAAAACTTGCTGTTGATCTTGACCGGGACTTCATTAGTTGCAGTTTAGAAATTCATCAACGATTCTTTACATAGGATTCAGACACACTCATCACCTTCCGAGCAATCCATCGCTCTCATTTGGAAGACAACGAGAAATACTGTGAAAATGTCGGTAAGGACAACGTCTGACACTGCAAACGTCACGATAACGCCTACCCTCGATGTCCCAAAATGTTATGTATATGATGGGAGGGCATTAAATTAACATCACCGGCGCGAGCGATGGATAATTAACGAGGCCTCGTACGGAATTCGTTTTTTCCGTCGGCCGCCCCTCGGATGGCATGGGGGGGGGCGGCCCCCGGAGAGGGGAGCGCCCTCACCCTTTGCTTCCCAGGCGCAATTACTAATGATTTTGGTTTCCACAGCGGCCTCTCTCTTCCTCCCCGCCGCAGTCTTTTGTTTTGTTCCGCGCGTGCCCTCCCTCCCCGTGGGAAGCATCGCAGCCCGCGTCGTCATCGCCCCCGCACCACACGGCCGCTGCCCCGCATCCCCCCCCCCCCCCGAACCTCCCTCGCCTCTCTCGTCGAAGCGCTGACCAACGCGCCGCGATCCCGACGAGTCTAGCGGACACGCGCGCGCTCGACCAGAAGTGCTCACAAACTGCGGTGGACGGTGAATTGTCGAGCACCCTCCACACTCGCCCCCCAATCCTCACTTCCCTAACGCCTTTCCCAGTAACTGCGGCTATGCAGGAGAAAGCGGAATAAAGAAAGATAAAAAGATCAGAGTCCTGATTGGAAAGCGAACTAACAATAGCGATGCATCGGAATAATATTTAGATTCGACCATCATCAGTCCTTCAGCCATCCATTCTTCCCTTCGATCCTCTACTGATTCCCTCGTGCCATCTTAGCTCTTCTGCTCTGCGTCACTTTTGATTTTGATCAATGTATTTGTGCATTTCTCTTGCTTGCGGAATCTCTCGATCAATTTTCACTCTCTTATATGATCTTGACAAATTCGTTTGTCTTTTCTTTAATGCGCTCCATATTACGCTTTTCCTCATCTATCCTGCTCCGATCTTATTCATTTATTTCCTTGTCGGTCCACTTGGTCTTCAGCACCAAGCTTTGATGGCTTCCATTGACCTCTGCTTTCCTCTTCCCATGTTGGATGTCTCCGATGCACCCGATTTGATAGACTATTTTCTTAATACGAGGGATGTCCAGAGAACAACTTACTTTTGGATATAAAATATGAACCTAAGTTTTATTGTATTATTGTATACCTTCCAAAGATAAAGTTTAAAAATATTTTCCTGCATAGCCGCCATTCAAAATGAGACATCATAACGAGACACAAGCTTTTAAATTCCGCGTCTAAATCCTTGCCATCTGCCGCCTGCCACAAGACTAAGCGGACCACTGCCGTGGTCCTCGTCGTGAACATTGGTGCTGTAGATATTTTTCAACTGAATGCACCACCGCCTCACTCCGCCTTCACTCATTATTCCGTCTCCGTACACACTTCACAAAGTCGTCTATGAATTTCAATCGTCTTTACTTCACAACTCGCGGAATTTTCTATTGCAGCACACATTTTAACAATTCGCAATGTGAGCAGAGTATAGAAGAACCACAGTCTGCACACACATTATACCACAGCAGGATGCGTAGTACTGAGTGTAGGGACGTGTAGACACTAATAATGGTGGCTCCAGCCTCACTTACTACCACGCTAGGGCGTAGGTTAGGTTAGGTAGGCCCCCCCCGCCACACGCCCTTGCGGCGGCTTGCGGGGTATTATGTAGATGTAGGTTAACCGTAAGTAGTACTTTCTTGACAGCTCTCCTGCGTAGTTGTATCTTCTTTGAGCAAGGGAGTTACCCTTCCATAATATACGCCTTCTTAGCTTGCTGCCCTTGACATTCACTCACCTGCTTCTGTCACCTGCTCTGGTGCTTCCTGCATTGCTGGACACTTCTTCTGATCCCTATCCTTCCCCTGAAATACCTGCCTCCCAAGTTTTCTCTGCACAAATTTTGATTTTTCATTTTTTTTATTTATTTTCATGTTATGTTAATGCAATATTTGATGCACTGTGTATTGCTTTCAAGGATACCTGAAGGTCTTCTTGATTATAAACAACTGCGATGTCATCCCGGAATTGAAGCATGGAAATTTCTTCTCCGGCCGCCTTAATGCTTGTGTTACCGATCACTTGTTCTTCCGTTCTTGCCTCATTTGGAAGGATATTGTATAGCGCCGTTGAGAGATTGTTTCATTGTGTAATTCCTTTATTAATTTTAACTTCTATTTTTCTACCGCCTTTCATCAGTATTATGAAGGCTTAATTTTTGTGGATTCGACACTTTATTTCTGTGTCTTAATTTACAAGTACTTGTATTGCAAGTGTTTCTAGAAGTTTGAACATCTTATTCTACTCGCCGTAGTCGAAGACATTCTCCATGTATATACTACGTACAGTGGCTTGATTCCCTGAGTCGTTTCCTCAACCAGAATCTGTAGATTAAACACACATTTATTGTGCACCCTTCTTTCTGAATCAGAATTGAGTTCTGGTAGTTTTTGCTCAACTTTTTCCTTCCGCGAATGGTTATACCTCTTAGTAGTTGGTCAAATACTTGCGCGTCGCACCGTTATTAGCCATTTCATGCGACACGCGCATCAGAAGAATATATGGGTTGGCCTTAAAGAAGTTCGTTTTCATTTTCGCGTGGGATGATTGCGTGGAAATGGAAAAGGGACTCGTTGCCTCACTTTACTTAAGCCACACATAAGACCACGCGATAACTATCTGTGATCCGTGTGAGGAAATGTTAATTGAAGAATTATTTAAGGTTCAGAGATACTCCGCTGCGAGAAACGCCACTGGCATGCGTGACGAATAAGGTTGGAAACCCCTGGATCCACGAAGAGGTGACTTTTAGAAAGGTGAAGGACCCCTTAGCTACATCTATCTTTCTGCGTGGTACCCTGAAATCCAACGCTAGGATAAGTGGCAGAGGATATTATACACCAAGAAGTATAAAGCATTATCTTTTTCCTGCATGTTAGATAAAATGTTTATTTAAACGGAGAAAATATTTCAGAAAATAGGAGTGAATTTGAGGGATCTAATTGCAAATCCTTGTGATAGGCATCGGATGAGATCAAGGTAAATGAAACGTAGGTTATACGGTCATAGAGAAAGAAGAAAGCTAAGTTAAATATTAAAATAGGATTAAAACCACAGGTATTGCAATTTTCCACTAGAGAGACCTCATCATTAAAATAGGAGTTCATAAAATAGAGCAGATTGAAACACTTCAGATATCTCGGAAGTGTTTCTGACCGAAATTGACAAAGTAGTTGGGAAATAGGAAGAAGCGTTAGGCAAACCATTTTACAATGAGGTGATTGATGACGGGGGCGATGAGTAGGATGCTTTTATTTGGAGCGTGGTCAGATACGGCGCAGAAACGTGGTCACTGAAGCAGGAGGATAGACGTAGATTGGAGGCTTTTGAAATGTGGGTGTGGAGAAGAGTGGAGAAGGTCAAGAGGGCAGGAAGAAAAACAAATGAGGAAGTACGAGGAGGGGTGGGCCTGGCAAGGGGTTTGTTGGGAGAAATCATAAGGAGGCAGGAAAAAAGGATGGTGAATTGATTGGCAGCGGGATGTTGAACACTGTAATAAAGGGGAGAATGTTCGGCCAACGAGGAAAGGGCAGAAATAGAATAGGGATGTTGGACGGGGTGAAAGGAGGAAGGAAGTAAATGAAGATGCAAAGGGGCATAATTCAGTTATTTTGATCACGTAAACGGTGTGAAACAGCAAGTTTGGAGTTATACGTATATATTTGCAACAAAAATCATCATGATTCACTGAGGTGGAACGAACTTTCAATATAAAATTTCCTGCAGGAGAAACTAGAACAGCGGCAGATTCCAAAAAAAATAGTCCGATGCATAAATACCTTTCAAAATCTTTATTAATAAGGATTAAGTAATTAGTGCATTAGGACATGACAAGTGTTAGACCGCTAAGGGAAATAATAAGCTAAAATTGAATACTTTACGGACTAGTGTGTGGTCTGAATCAGAGGGAATGGATACGAATGCGAAATACAAAATAAATAATATACGAAGCAATCGTGTGACGCATCGTGGAAAAACAGCACAAGTAATTAAACTACAGAACTTACATTGGCGAATTAATAAAACCCTTAGGAAAGAAAGATGAAGGAATATGAATGAATTGAGTGATTTTTTGAATAAATCCGCCAATGAGTAACCGAATGGACAAGTACGCAAAAGGAATGCTTGGCGGCATGAGCACGTAACTAGAGTGAAATATGCAAATTGAGAAGGGAGTGCGAGATAGAAGAGGAGCCAATCACGCGATGGATTCTGCGGCCTGATGCGTAGAGCGGCGGCAGGCGGAACCAACCGCCTTCGAAGAAGGAGCCATTATGCATCAATATCCCCAGGCTCTCTTTTTCTTCGACTCCTTTTCCTTTTGTTTTGATGCTCTCACCTTTCCTTGTACATTACCATCCTTATACGTGGTCTGTGCAATAAATCCGCGAATTGGTGCAATCGGGCGGCGATGACGATGTAATCTATAGCCCCACCCACTAGCCTAGAGTCCCAATGAGCCGTCTGTGCTTGGCGGATCGTCGAGCTGTGTGCATGGTGCCAGTTATGTTAGCTTCTGTTGTCCTTTGTTTTTTCTGTTTGTCGAAAATGGAAATTGACGAAATCACGGAACAACGAATCAACATCACATTTTTTGGTGAAGTGTGGTTAAAGTTTTCAAGAAATTATTGAAATGTTGGCAATTGTTTACGGTGATAATGCTCTGAAGAAAATATCCATTTTCAAGTGGATTAAGCGTTTTAAAGATGACCGACAAGACACCATGGATAATGCAAGGACGGAAAGACATTCAACCACCTAAGTTGACGACAACATTGATCGTGTGCTGTCCCTTGTCCTTTAGGATCATCGAAAAAGTGTCCGATTGATATAGCTGATGAACTGGATTTAGTAAATTCAACAGTGCACAATTTTTTAACCGAAGATGATGGATGGATCCTTCACCATGACAACGCACCTGCACATTCGGCATTGATTGTTCGCCAGTTTCTGACAAATAATTCAATCACCATCCTTGATCATCCTCCTTATTCTTATGGATCTCGCCCCCTGCGACTTTTTCCTGCTCCCAGAATGAAAAAAATGTGATGAGGGAGAATATGGACACATTAAAGCAAGAAACGACGAGAACACTAAAAAGCTCCACTGCTTAGGTCTTGAAAGAGTGCTGAAAACAGTGGAAAATAAGCTGGAATAATTGCATTGCAACGAATGGAGAGTACTTTGAAGGGGACAAAATCAATATAGACTAAATATTGCAAAATAAATTTTTATGGCCTCAGTTGTCGTGTTTATTGGACGGTGTAGTATATTCTTGCATCACAGAGAGTTCCGCAAATCAGTGCATGCGATCACATCCCCACGCAAACAGACGTCAAACCGCGCACCCCTTTTCTTCTGCGTGCCATTATTTTGAGTTTTATCGCAGGTTGCACATAATTGCGTTTTAACCTCGATGCTTGCTTTTGAGCTCTCTCTTATGGAATAAACTTCTACTTTGCTATGGATGGTGCAAAGTTTTGTCAGTATGTCAGCGTTATAATTTAATTAGCGCATACAAGAAGAATGGACCTCTAAGAACAACTGAAGATAAGGAAAAACGTTGGAAATGGATTCCTGGTTAGCGATGATGTGTTTCCCTTCCGTTCTCCTCTCCTTGATGTCCCCCGCAACCAGTAATTTCTCATCATCTATCCACCCCTTCCCTATCTAGCGCTACCGTCAACCCCCTGCATTGAGTCAACTCAACGGTTCGTAGGTCCCGCTCCGCTCTTCGCCTACCCCCTCTCCCACTACCTCCCTCTCCCTTGCCTGGTCACAATCCTCCCCCCCCCTTTTCTCCCGAGTTCTCCCACCCCAACTCTTACCCACACCTCCAATCAACCCAAAATTCAAATAGTGCTCTATATTGTGTCTGATGATATCGACTATTCGACGAAACTGGTCGTTTTAATATTAGAAAATCAGTGGAACTTACATAGTTGTTACTATTCACTTTTCAGGAGTAAAGATTATAATCACTTTAATCCCATGTTTCGGGCCCGAACAAACCTACACGCTCTGCCTTTGGCCTCCTTATACTATATTCTTTGCTTTCCGTCTTGTGTCTCGCATGAATTCCCGCCATCGATTCTTCTCACTTTGCCGATGTTTCCTTTACTAACGCCGTTCTCCTCACGTGTAGGATTTCCCCTCCGCTCTGCCCGCTTTCGTCCAAAATAGGCTCATATGGACGACGGATAGCTCCCCCCTCCCTGCACACCCCCCTCCTCCACTCCAGGGCCATCCCTCCACCCTCTCCAGGCCGCGGTCTCCTCTTTTTGCGCGCGGGCCGCTCTAATTTAGGAGGCGTAGGGAGAGGTAAAACGCAGATTTGCGGACCGCAGTGTCTGAGAGACGGAAGAGAGGAAGGGATGGGACCCTCAAAGGGGCGGGGATGAGAACGGCGGGGGGAAGCCCTCGGGCGCTCCGTAGAGCATGAGACGCGTGCAAAGATTTTGCTACCACCTTCGGTCCGCGGTAATGGCCTCAATCGGAGGGAAATGTTTCTACTCGGGGTCAGATTCACAAATTTTAAATATTGCCAAATCACCTCGATGATATTAATAATGCTCTAATATATGGAGCATCATGGCGACTGAATTGATGGTAAAATCTAGGCAAACAGCAACTCGACTTCGAAAGCGGATAAGGTCATCAATTTCTATAAAATAATGCCAAAATGATTTCCATGCATGGTATTCAACGTTTTCTTTTCCAAATATCAAGAATTTATAGAAACAGAACATTGAGGAACGCGCAGGCAAATGATGGACATTTTTTAAATTCATGGAATACCGAATTTCCAAGAAAATTTGTCGTAAGTGCCTTTTTGTATGATGCATCTTGCATGAAGGTCCCACGTATGTGAATAATAATTCTAACGAAGAATTGAGATGGTGTTGTCCTTCAATAATCTAAAAAGACGCATAATAAAGGACACACACGCTTTCCGGACTGAGCTCCTTTCCGTCAAGGAAGTTGGCCATGCCACCGAAAATTTTGGAATATATAAGTCTATTTTTCATACGTTTTCCGTTTTTTTTATTGGCTTACGTCCCTTGCTCCTTCCTTCCACTTATATACGAGGTGTGTTAAAAAATTAACGAGAATTTTAATTTTTCGGACATAATATTTATTCATTCTTATGCATTGATGTTGTCACCTTCAAAGTAGTCCCCATTGGAGATTATGCACTTGTGCCAGCGCTTCTTCCGATCCCCGAAACACTTCTCAAACTCGATCTTTGAGATAGCCTTTAGCTCTTTCAGCGATGCGCTTTTAATGTCATCTACGGCTGTAAAACGACGGCCCTTCAAGGTTCTCTTAATTTTTGGAAAAAGCAAAAAGTCACACGGAGTCATATCTGGCGAATACGGAGGCTGGGGTCTCGTAACAGTATTTTTTAGCCAAAAATTCACGAACAAGCAATGAAGTGTGAGCTGGCGCATTATCGTGGTGCAAAATCCATCTTGGAACGAATTTTGCTGTCACGCGTTTCATACCCAAAAAATTGGAAAAAATGTCATGACATGATCCAATCGATATGTCAACATCATCATCAGCGACCTCTCTAATTGTGATTCGGCAATCGCTCATAACCATTTCTTTCACTTTTTCCACGTTTTCATCGATTGTTGATGTGCTGGGACATCCAGGGCGTTCGTCATCTTCAAGGTATTCACGGCCTTCTTGGAAACGCTTATACCACTCGTAAACTCTTGATTTACTCATAGCAGACTCACTATAGGCCTTTGTTAACATTTCACACACTTTATTTAATTTTTTACGCAAAATTGTATACAAATTATTTAATCCATTTCTTTTAACAAACGAAAATCGCCGAGCTCATAAGACACGTCTAACCTTAGTGGCTTTCACAGACAAAGTCCACAATGAAAACAGCTGAAAGTTTTATCATACTTCAGGGGAATGTATACCAACATAAAAAAAGTTTGACAATCGGACTCTCCAAGCCCTCGAAATGAAAAAATCCCGTTAATTTTTTAACACACCTCGTATGTATTAATAATATTATTATAAAGTAATCTACCGGTTGAAGTAGTTTTTGGATAAACACAACTACCAAATAAATATTTTATTACTCACAGTTCTTAGAATAAAATACGTCCTGATTGTATTCTATATTCCTCTTTCGGGTAGTGATCTAATTACTGGAATGGCATCTTGCATACCTCTCACCTTCCCAAACCCAAACTGATCATCCCCTAAGTAATCATTTGCCCTACTCTCTATACTTTTGTTCATGATCCTGAGAATAACTTTAGCTGCATGGGATATCAAACTTATTGTTCTGTAGTCCTCTGTAGATGCTTCGAATTAGTCAATATAGTTTCTTCCTCCCACATTTTCCTAAACCTGTAAGTTGTTCCGCAGGAATGTTGTCCACCCCAAGGCCTTAATTAATCTAACCTCCCTTAATGTATTTTCTATCTCATCGTCGAGTATGCCTGGACCTAAGCTCTCTTCCTCTGCGTCATGTTCCTTTCTATGTCTAACCTTGTTGACCTAACTTCTTTACCATACAGTTTGTCTATATATTCTTTCCATCTCATTTGTATCTTTTCTGTTTGAACTATTGGCTTACCTGACTTATGTCTATCTGTTAGCGCAGAACTTACTTCTCTCCTCATGCAAATCCAAGAGTTTTTTCTATCTTCTGGCTTCTAGACTTTGCCCGGGTTTTTACATAGGCCAGTATTCCACACCCCTGAACCTCAGGATAAATAATCATCGCGCCGCATGTAATCCCTCTTCCTCGTCCTCTTCCCCGTCTGAGGGTCTCCCATCCCAAAACATGCTTGCCATCATTACACCCTCTTCAACCATTGTTATAGTGTTTCCGTTCTAGCGTCCCTCACTCCTTCCCTATCTCCGCTCCCCTATCACCTCTCTTCTCCCTTTCCCCTCCCCTGAACCTTTCTTTCACCCCTCATCCTCCCCCGCTCCACCTTCTTCCACACCCTTCGGTTTCTCTCGTTTAATTTACCTCCCCTATACCAACAGGCAGTACTATCGTTCCTTCTCAGGAAGATGGGGCGTAATTCCGTCAAAATTATCAATAAATAACGGGTTGTACATGCATGTAATAATCCCCTTCAACCAGTGTTACAGTGTTTCCGTTCTAGCATCCCTTCCCCATCCGATAACCCTATTAAATTAAAAACGATGGAAATGGAATTAATATGGCCACGTGCCCTTCTCCCCCTCCACAACCCCTTCCTTCACCCCTCCCCCACCACCTGTTCTCTCCTTCCCTCGATCCCTTCTCTCACTGTCCCACATACCCGTGGCTAGTCATTCGTAACTTATCTTCCGAAGAAGACGGAGTTCGAGTCCGTCAAAATTATCAAGATATAACGTATGAGTGTTCCTTTTATGTGTTCTGATGTTGTGTGTTGCTGTCTAAGTGTTATATACATAAATAAATAAATAAATAAATATATATATATATATATATATATATATATATATATATATATAATATAAAATATGAAAGTCCAGAAAGTAACTTAATAACTATATTTTGTGTGTAGTAAGGCGAAGAATTGGGGGGAGGGTCGAATGTTTTTTGTATTGATACACCCAAACACTAGCATTACGCTTCCAGCTGCAGTGTTTGGATTGTCATTTGTTTACAGTAGCTGCTCAAAATGAACAATACAATTGGAAATCCCGCGAAATGCTCTTCCGTCATGCATCGGGAAGGATATACTCTGCACTGACTAATTGATGACTAACATTGTTGCCCGTAACTGATGTTTTTAGTTTAAGAGCAAAAAGACATGTGTCCACGATGTTTGGGAAAAACTGGCCATTGGTCAGTTGATCCGTCACAAGGTTTTGCCGACAACTGAGGTCCTCGCCAGGTACATAGATGCTGTACATATTTTTGTTTCAAATGCACCACTGCCTTACTCCGCCTCCGCTCATTATTTCGTCTCCGTAAACATTTCACAAAGCTGCCCATGAATTTCAAAATTGGCTTGTGTTAGTTTTTTGCCAGTAAATACCTAATCGCAGATCACACTTCACATCTTGCGGGATTTTCTATTACAGCGCACATTTGAACAGTTCTCAATTTGAGCAAGGTATAACAGAATGACAGTCTGCGCAAACTACCACAGCAGAATGCGTAGAATTGAGTGTAGGGACGTGTCTGGACACCAAGATGGTGACTCTGACTCTCCCCACCGCCACGCTAGGCCGAAACGGAAGTAGTAATTCCTTGACAGCCCTCCTATATCTGAATTTCGGCGTTGCTCGACATGCAAGACCGTATAAACGCGCTGACAGCTGTATGTGCGGGTAACAGTCATCTCCATATGAACGTGTTACCAGGCTCCCTTGTCCTATTTCATGGCACTGGATGAGTTCTCGAGATGCCTATTTTTTCCGGGACTAACGTTTCATTTTTCGGGTCTGATTTTAGGTAGCCTTCTTCCTGGTCCGCGGGCTACCCCCCTCGCGAGTGCTTTGCCCTCGTCACCCCCCCCCCCCCCTGTGCCACCGCCCGACCCCCCTTGTGCCACCACCTCCTTTCACAGCCATACGCACCAAAGAGACTCGGCCCCCTTGTCATTGGATCCCGCTATGCCGCCGCTCTCCACCCCACGCCGCCCGAAGGTACGGATTAATATGCAAATGAATGAAATAATGGCTGTTTTTTAAGGGCGGCGGTCCAGTGTCGCCATGTTAATGGCGGGAACAGAAGAAATGAGAAGCAATTTATCCGCTTGAGACTGGATGGGCCGGGAGTCGCCATTTCCCTCCCTTGTGTTTCGCCCCTCACCCGCCCCCTAGTCCCTCCCCTCCCCGTTTACCCAAAAGAGTGTCGTAATTTGAAAAAATATATGCATGCTATAAAATTAAAAAATGATATTGGGACACAGTCGCATGAAAGTAATTGCACACAGACGCACAAATGTAATTTACTCGTGCGTCGATCACCGCGTTTATCTATTTTCGTGCGACCCCTTAGCCCCCACCCCCTTCCTCCCACCCCCAGTCCCCACTTTCCCCCCTTCCCCTTGTCACAGAACACAATCCCTCGGCGGCGGTTGAAATGGTGCAAACGCCCTTAGCGTATACCAACTCTTATTTTCAAACATATTCATCTTAAAAGCATATCAAGGCACGATGAGAGCTTTTTTAACGATTGCCAAACACGAGATCGACTAATCAAAAGTTTTATTATCCATAACGCGGGTGGAAAAAACCAACATTTGTTCGTTTGTCTCAAGCGTTGCCCTAGAGGGATCACTTTTGGCGCCGAGCTGTGACGATCTGAGTGGCGGGCGCCTCCTTCAGAGCTGTTCCCCATGACTTGCCGCGAGCGTGAATGTGCTCGAGGTGAAATGTTTAAGTTTCAATGATGTTTTCGTGACCGCGGGCCGCTCAATTGGCACGTCAGTATTTTCTCTGTAGCCGAAAAGAGCAGGGGGCCGGGACTTCATTCCCGAGAGGCCGGATATCCAAGCACAGGAAGGAATAACTCTCAAAGAAACTCGAGGATTCTAATGTTGACTGAAGACTTTGCCCTGGCAAAGTTATGTTTAGCGTTTAATTTGTACGTCATTCTTGCGGTAATTTGAGATCGTATGGACATTAAAAAATCAAAATATAAATTAATAGTAGTAGCAGTTTTTTAAATACGAAGCGTGTTCATAAAGTAAGGCCCGTTTGGTCACAGGAAAAAATATACTCATATGAAACACATTTTATTGGCACTTTTAGTTAGCTACAAATCTACTTCACTTATCTACATACCTATACGATTATTTTAAGCCTAGGCACGTATTATATATAAATATTTGAGGCGCGGAAAGTTAGCGCCCTCAAACCGAGATGTGGACAAAGGGAATATGTGGGATTTTTGAGCTATTTATGAGCTCCAAAACACCACCAGTCCCGATTTTTGAGCTCAAATAGTTTGGCAGGAAAATCAGGAAACGTGTTGGGGGTGCTAACTTTCGAAAAGTTAGCACCAAACTTTTATTTGCCAGGCGCTATCGTGGTGCGGTTTTCACGAGATTTTGGAGCTATTTATGAGCTCCAGAACGCCACCAGTCCCGATTTTTGAGCTCAAATACTTTGGTAGGAAAATGAAGAAACGTCAAAGTTTCAAAATCCAAATTTCCCGCCTCTTAACTCTGTGTAATACCTGCATGAGTGTGAGTGTCGATTTGCGCCACCGAAGTGATCATGTTGGCCCGTCGAGCGCTCCCCTATCTAGGTGCTTTCGCATTCTCGAATGTTCGACGGTAGATCCGGCGTGTGTGCGGACCAGAAAAGGAAGTCTATGAGGCTATTTATTTTGTATAAAACCTTGTCTCCAGACGTTAGTGATTAGGATTTTGTGTATTTTTCAAGGGCATCGTGTTAAAACATTTACTTGGAAGGTAGTCAGCCAAGGTAAATATAATGTTTATTTATTTAACAAATCAGCCGAAAACTGCCCAAAGGCTTTTACATTGGCTGACAGACAATACATATAATATAAACTAAGAAAAAGAATGGGTAAAAGCAATAAACAATAATGAAAAGTTAACAACATAAATTTCAAGAACAGCTATAAGATAGGAGGACAGTACATAGCACAGCACAGTCAGTGTGGCGGTAAAAGTAGGCCGACTATTGCCTTCGCTCTCCCGACAATCCTTTGAACGTGCTTGCGAAAGGTGAGCTTCGCGTTAAAAAATACACCTAAATCGCAGTAAGAACTGACAGTTGGGATAGGTCTGTTCGAAAGAGTGTATGAAAGCGAAAGTGGTTGGCGCTTTAAAGAGAAGATCATAATAGCAGATTTGGAGGGATTAATGCATAACTGCCAATCGGAGCACAAAACAGTGACGAAATTGAGAGCAGATTGTAGTGAAACGGCATCAGATGTGCAATCAATCTGCTTGAAAATTTTGCAATCGTCTGCGTAAAGCAAAATATTGCATTCAAGACGGACTACATTGTCAATTATGTCGTCTAAGTAAAGTGAAAAGAGGAGAGGACCAAGGACACTGTCCTGTGGTACCCCGGACGGTACAGACAGAAGAGTGGAGGAAAAGCCATCAATAAGAACACGCTGTTTGCGAGAGCTGAGAAAGCTGCTGATTGGTGTACATTGCTGCTGAATATTGTAGGCATTAGTCACTACATCCCACTGATCAGGCGACGTGATGGAGCATTCATCAAATGTGACGACTTGTCAACTCCAGCCAGGGCAGAGAAATTGAAACGAAGTTATAAAGTTGTTCCAGACATGCCGAATACCAAGGAATAATAATTCTATACCAAAGAACAATAAGCTACAGCTACCTGTAAATGATAATAGAGCGAACCTAGTTCTCTTTCAGTGTCGTGCGATGTTTTCTATGGGATGTCTTGTCTATGCATCCCTGGGATGTTTTCAATATCTTCTAATTTCAAGTGCAATTTCATTTTTGATAATTTGTATGTGAATGTGTATGTATGTGTTTTGGAGCTCATAAATAGCTCCAAAATCTCGTGAAAACCGCACCACGATAGCGCCTGGCAAATAAAAGTTCGGTGCTAACTTTTCGAAAGTTAGCACCCCCAACACGTTTCCTGATTTTCCTGCCAAACTATTTGAGCTAACAAATGGGGACTGGTGGTGTTTTGGAGCTCATAAATGGCTCAAAAATCCCACATATTCCCTTTGTCCACATCTCGGTTTGAGGGCGCTAACTTTTCGCACCTAAATATTTGCTAATATTATCGTCATAATGTGTGTTATTTAATATTTCCATTGTAACTAATTTTCAAGCAACATTTGATGTTAATTGGCGTGGAGTTACCCGCTGCTGAATTCCCTAGCAGTGGGTTGTAGGGTACCATATTGACATACGCCAACTGATGAGGGAATATACGCCAACGGATGAGAGGAAAAAGTAATATTTGAGCGTAAGAGAATCTGCAAAACTGAATCTTTAAAATATTTGATTTCTCTCAGCATCAAGGTATCCAAATCGCACTACCATTACTACTGCAGTTAAGAATAAAAGGTGTCTTTATAAATCATTACTCCATAAAAATGAAAATATCAGTAAAAAACGAGGGCAAATTTCATTCGACGCTGCGCTATCCCTTCCAATCATTTATTACCCCCGGCCTCTCGTCGTTTATCTTGATGGAAAGTTTCTGAGGGGAAGAAATTGTTTTGGAGCCGGATAAATAATTCATCGTTCTTCATAAGGTATATTTTGAGACCAAGCCGCACCATAATTCACATCGCGAGCGATAGATATCATAATTTACTTCGTCTACAAAAAAATACATTATATTTTTCATAATATAGCCATGAAAACGATATAATAAAAAACACATGCATCTTGGTTGAAAATTGAAATACTCTCATGACTGCTCAAATAATTAAATTATTGAACGCTTTGATTCTTGTAAAAGGTGCCTGTGGAAGTCATTTATTCAAATAGCAATGGATCAGGATATATTTGGAGGTCTCTCGAAGCAGTTTTTCTTTACTATTCAGTCAGAAAAACGATTGCGATGATTGCTTTGGCGTATTACACCATCAGTGAGATTGGTTAAGAATCAATCATAAGGAAATGAATGCATACGATATTATTATGAATAGGAAGACGATTAAGTTAAGTGTTAAGTTCAGGTAAGTTAGGCAAATTAGAGCAAAGCAGCTAGAGCGGTTAGGCAGAAGCTGGAATTTCAAATCCTGCATAGCGCCTGGGTGCATCGTAAACCTCCACAACCCGTGGAAATACTGCAAAGTAAACTAAAATAATTATAATGAAATTATTGATTAGATAATACCACACCCTTCATTTAAAAACACGACCCAGGTTTCGACGTTGAAGGTCTTCAACGACCTGATGATGACGTTCAACGTCGAAACGTAGGACGTCGTGTTTTTAAATAAAGTGTGTGGGATTACGAAGTAAATGATTTCATTTCAATATGTTATGCGAACTCCATAATGTTACTCCGGAGACAAAAAACTTTTAAAACTAAAATAAAACCGTTTTTTGTGCCTTTTGCTAGGGTGTAATTAATTGTATGTTGGCGAAGTAACAATGACGATTTCTTTCAGAGAAACCCTCGATGCGTGGAGGGGGAGGCATGGATTTTCGCAGCGGTCGACATTGTCCCGCGAATTTGTTAATTTGGGTTCGCTCTTTGTCTGGAGGTATTTTTTTTGGCGGCTTTACTATGCAGCGTTTTGATGACGAGCGACATTTTGGCGGGGCGGCTGCCTTCGTGACGAGCGCCGTTGGGGAGATTGAGGGATCAAAAGAACGTGGGCTTTTGCGAATCAAAGAAGATTTCCCTTGCTTTATCTCTGTGGTTTTTCAACATATCAGTTTTTAACTGCGGTTGCAATTACTCTCTACGTTTCAGCCGTCAACTTTAGCTATCCTCATGCTGCTCTTAACAGTCTCGAGTTCTTCGATTATTTTTGAAGACTTCGTTTTCAAAAGTTCTCCATCTCGTCATTCATGAATTGGAGGTAATTCTGATGAATTGGATGACGGTACTCGGCGTTCCATGGTGGTGGTGTACTTTGAGGAAGGGAGGATTTCACTTTAGGAATAGGAAATAGTCTGTTGGTACCAAGTCGGGGCTGTAAGGGGGTTGGGTTATCGTCGCGATTCCATTGCAGAAGGTCTTTAGAAGCAGGCACTCTCGACTTTGATTTGGTCGCCCGTCAAAACCTTCGGGAGTACGAATTAAGCGCAGATCTTTTCATCACCAAATTTTCAGTGATGATAATGGCGTGCAGGCTCGAAGGAGGAAGTCATCGCTTCAACTAAAGTTTATTTTGAGGACAAATCGATTTACAAGCTTGTTTACGCAAAGTTTAAAAATCTTTCCATCTCATCCGTAGAGTATGACTGGATCGAAGCTATCTTCATCTACGTCATATTTTTTTCTTTGTCTAACCTTTTTTGGCCTAAGTTTTTGACCATATAATTTGTCCATGTATCGTATTCTATCCATTCTTCTTGGATATTTTCTGCTGCATCTTACCAGACTTATCTCAAACTGTTAACAAAGATCTTCTCTTTTTACCACGCGGTAATGTTATAAAATTATTCGCCACTTCATTTTTGATCAAAGGAAGAAGTGAACAGGATATAAACAACGAAATAGAGAGTTCAGTTTAACTACGGCCAAAGAAGTAAAAAATATTTGGGGTTAGTTCAAACACCACGCCTTTCATTGGGAGCACATATCTGGACAATATGCGCATCCGCTTTAAAGAAACTGGGCTTCATTAAACGGGTGGTGCGTAAACGCATTTAGAATGTTAAAGAAAGGTGTAATTTTGCTCTAGGCATACCTAATTTTGGATACACCGCAAGTATTTGGAATCCTTGGGAGAAAATCTGGCAAAAAAGCTAGATAAAATCCAGAGAAACTCCGCCAGATTCGTTAAAAATATTTATGATAAGAACACTAGTGTGGCAGGTCGCTTAGGCTGAGAGCCCCTTGAAATACGAAGAGAACAAGCGAGGCTTAGAATTTTAGAAAGATTCAGAACCAACGAGTTTGAAGATGATACTAAAGGAATAATAATGGCCCCACACTACTCAGGTAGATCGGACCACAAATATGAAAAAGAGAGATAAATTCAAATACTCATTCTTCCCCAGAACAATCAGAAATCATAATAGTAAGAAACCGAAGTCATTTTAGAAATATTAAAAACTTTTAATTTAAACAAGTCGGAACAAAATTAAACCTTGCAAAGTAATTAGGTGTATCTGTAGGTGCATGTGTATGCTAGTTGATAGTGTTGGTGTTTTGGGCGAGGGAAGAAGGAGCACTTGAATTTACCTATGGTATGATGCAATTTCCTTAATTTATTATAGCGGCTCAATCTTTCAAAAACTACGGAACCATAATAATTCCCTCGGTGTTACTATTGTAATCGGATGCTCCAATGCCATTAAATTCGCCTGATCTCTTCATGAATCAAGTGGCCGCTATTCTAATTACTCCAACATACTCTTCACGCGTACTCTCTTCTCATTGCAATTTTTGACAAACCTAGCGTATTTTCTCTAAGCATTTTCCAATCCCTCCATTAAAGTTCTCGCTGTGGCTCCCAAATACTTTCCTTGTATTCCAAATAGTTAGATTCCAATACAGATAGATTCAAATACCCATTCTTCCCCAGAACAATCATAAATCATTATAGTAAGAATCCGAAGTCTATTTAAAAATATTAAAAACATTTAAGTTACACGTCGGAACAAAATTAAAAATTCAAAGATTGTGCATGTTTAGGTTTGTTGGTAGTTTTTGGGTTTGCATTTGTGTGAAAGGGTGCTTGCATGAATGTTTGCCATGCTTGGTTTGTGGGCTAAAAATTTGTGGCTTCTGCATGTTTTTTTCCTTAATTTACGGGTGGTGCCCTAACACCCCCCGCCACACGCCCTTGCGGCGGTTTGCGGGGTATTGAGTAAATGTAGATGCAGATGAGCATCCGCGGGACCAACTTTGCGCACACCTTCCTCATGTCCATGTTTTAGATCACAAGTCGATGCACATTACTTTTACGGATGCGAAGTCCATCAGAAACCACGTGGACACTTAATCTGCCATCCCTGTCCAACAAAACCTTCACGCTTGCAAATTGTTCGTCAATTTTGAGGTCGAAAGGCGTCCTGAACGTTTGGTGACGTTTTCAAATATTCTCTCCGCTCTCGAAACAACTTGTACCCCTCAAAAACACCCGATCTACCCATGGCGTTATGACCAAAAGCTGGCTAAGACATGCCAAGAATCTTTTTCCTGGTTTTACTAATTTTAAAGCAAAATTTAATGGGGTAGCCGTCATCCATATTCCAATAGCCGGTTCCAATAACCGGTTACGTGACGGAATGTAATGTGGCCACGTTATAGAGGTTTCGAAAAAGAACGATTCGCACTAGTCGCTACTAGTCTAGACTAGATTCGCTAGGAGTCAACTGCCACCTGCCTCCCAGCCTTTCTTGAGACTCTCCGCCCTCTAATCCTGCCAGAGAAACCGCCAATTGTCCGTCCGTCTATCTGGGAAGAAATAAGTCATAATACTTTTGGGATAGACATTGTATGTTATCTTGACAGCGAGAAAATTGTGATAATTTGTACTGTAGTGCTATTAAACTTCGAAACTCGGCCAGTAAACTACGAGTACCTTTGGAAACTATAGAATTCAAAAGTGTGTTGCTGTGGTGTAAATATTTTCACATTACAAAGGTCCTGCAAGCCTTGCAGACTGTTTAGATGAATGAGAGAGAGAGGGTGTTCCTGTGTGTGAAAGGTTTGGGGCGAAAGGGTTCGTGCATAAATGTTTACCATACTTGGTTTGTGGGCTATAAATTTGTGGCTTCTGCATGCGGTTATATTTTTCTTTCTTAATTACAGGTGGTGCCCTGAAACCCCCCGCCACAAGCTCTTGCAACAGCTTGCGGGGTATTAAGTAGATGTAGATGTAAACTTCTTGTATAGCGAATCAATATCCCCCTTTCTCAGCAGACTTTCCATATCCTCGCAGTGAGTCTTCCACCATGTTTCTTTTGCTTTATTTTTTGCCCGTCTCAATATATATATCAACTCTTTGTACTTCCTTCTGCCTAACACTGTGTTTACGTTCTTGTATTTTTTCTCACATCCCATCTCCGTATCGAGTTTCTAACTCGTTTTGATGGAGGGGGTGTTATGACATTCGGAGCGGTTCTGGCGCGCGAACTGCCGGGACCCAGCCCACGACGGCGAGGGAATTTTATCTACATATAATGCGATGCTAGCCTCATTCGGTCGCCCTGGTCTATTTCGCGAGGATAAGATATTCATGAATGACATGTACATAATGCCCCGCAAACCGCCGCTAGGGCGTGTGGCGGGTGGTGTTAGCTCTTCACCCATGAAAGAGAATAAAACAACATGCAAAATCAACAACTGCAAGCCAAACTACACCCACAATGTCGTATATGTTAATGGAAAACCTTAATCAGATGAAATGGGCTGTAAAAAATATTTAATTAATTAAATATGGGGAATTTTGAGGATTGGGGATTAATGCTTAGCATGGACAACTGTGCAGTTCAGGACGTAAACTATAAAAAAGAGGGTTCAGCACTAACTACGGCCAAACACGTTAAGTATTTGGAGGTAGTCCTAACACCACGCCTTTCATGGGGAGCACATATCTGGACAATATGCGCATCCGATTTAAAGAAACTGGGCTTCATTAAACGGGTGGTGGGGAAATGTAATGAGAAAGTTAAAGAGAGGTGCTATTTTGCTCTAGTTAGACCACATTTGGAATATGCCGCAAGTATTTGGGATCCTTGGGAGAAAATCTGGCAAAAAGAACTAGATAAAGTGCAGAGAAAATCCGCCATATTCGTTAAAAATATGTGTGACAAGAACACAAGTGGAACAGGTCTCTTAGGGGATTTAGGCTGGGAGCCCCTTGAAATACGAAGAGAACAAGCGAGACTTAAGCTTTTAGAAAGATTCAGAACCAACGAGTTTAACGATGACACCAAAGGAATTATAATGGCTCCACACTACTCAGGTAGATCAGACCACAAAGATAAAACAAGGGAGATATATTCAAATACTCATTCTTCCCCAGAACAATCAGAAATCATAATAGCAATAAACCGAAGTCCTTACAGAAACATTAAAAACATTTAATGTACAAGTTGGAAAAAAATTAAACATTGCAAAGATTTAAGCGTATCTGTAGATGCATGTGTGTGTTAGTTGGTAGTTTGTGTGCTTGCATTTATGTGAGGTGTAAGGGTTTTAGCATGAATGTATATCATGTTTGGCTTGTGGCTTGTATTAATTGGAGGCCTTTGCATGCGGTTATATTTTTCTTTCTTAATAACGGATGGAGCCCTGACACCCCCCGCCACACGCCCTTATCGAGTTTTTAACGATGTATGTAGCGATGATCTTCTTTAAATGCGGTGTATTTCTTTTTCAACTATCTTACTCAGTTGATCGAAAGCACAGTCGTAATCCATGTTGGATATGTCACCATTGCCAAAGTACGCGTATCCCCGACCTACTCTTTCCTTGGCGAAGGAAGACACTTTGCTACTCCTCAAAGAGTACTTTTATTACGACCTAGGTTTCGTTACTACGTCACATCTTAAGGACCTTAAACGAAAAGGGACCAGAATTATATTTTCCGACCGCGGTAGGGTCACATTTGGGTCAAAATTAGCCTGGTGTGTATTCACCCCTGCCACACACCCTAGCGGTGGCTTGCAGGATACTAAAATATCTAACATATCACTTTGTAAAATGTAATTGTTTTTTCCTATTATTAACTAGATTAAAAAGCAAATGACTTCCTTTTGAAACATTTCTTCATTCAAATCAATCGGGATATCTCTCATTAACTAACATTTAATCATAACACTAAATATATGTTGATAAGTATAAACAAAATATATTATTTACATGATTAATTGGTAATTAGGATGGCTGCCTATATGCATAATTGCCATTGAATTCAGGAGGACCCAGATAATTCTCTTCGTAGTATTTCATAATATCAGCGAGATACCACAGCTTCATACGTAGCTAATCTTCGAGATCTTTCAATTCTCGGGCGCGCGATGCCGTGATGCCCCTCACATTTTTTTTAACTCATACAATTCCAGCATTCCCTTCTCAAGGAAATCTAATAGGAATACATCTAGGCGTTCGAGTTCATCCAGCTTATTCAAGAGAGCATTAACATTTCCCACTTGCCAATTCTCTCTCCTTCTCTTCCATTGCCTGTGCCCGTGCCCTCATTGCCATTTCATATGACCACCGCGCCCTTTGGTATTTTATTTGAGCACGGCTAAAATCTTGCTTAACATTGTGTCACATTGAGGCCAGTTGCTGTTGCAACTCAGCAATGCAATCGGTTTGAATTTTTTCCATTGTACGTTCAGTTATTTATCGAATATGTCAACACTAAAAAAAGGAAGAATTCGCCAGTTAGTAATTATTATTATTATTAATAATGTACCGTTTAAGGTAGGTTTTTGGATTGACACAACTATCACATAAATATTTTGTGCCTCCAAAAAAAACCCAATCCAGCAACCTACTCTACTTAAAGTCACTCTTCATCTCTGTGTACTTCCTTCCTCTTTTCATCCGGTCCAAAATTGCTTTCAATAACCTATTCCCCACTCGCCCCTGAGCAGTCTGAGGCATGTACAGGTTGCGGATTAGTCTCCTGTCTCTCCAATCCATTCCCAAATATTATATAATATTATCTATAAATGGAAAAATGAGGAATCTTTATTGAAAGCTTGATATAACTATTACTCAATGTGGGAAAAATAACTGGATACAACTTAATCGCATCTGTATCTGTAATACCTATGTATTAAAAATACAGCGGTAAGAGACAGAAAAAGTTTTGAAGTCCTCTGAACACGAATTTTTTATTTCCTGAAGTATGGCCCCCTGCAAGGTAGATTCTGCGGAACTCAACTCGCACTTTTTGTACATGATATATTGAACTCCGGTGAAAGTAATATTCCAGTTGATGCGATATTCCTGGATTTTAAGAAAACTTTCGGTAGTCCTTCATTGCAAATTACTCGCGAAATTTGAAACTTATGGAATACACGAGAGTATTATTAACTGGATTAAACAATTCTTAAGTGATCGTGTCCTAACAGTCGTCCTGAACGGTGTATCGTCTGATACTCTCAAGGTCACGTCGGGTGTACCACAAGGAAGTGTCATAGGCCCCCTTCTATTCCTTATATACATAAATGACCTCAGTACCGTAGTTAATAGCAAGCTCCGTTTTTTCGCCGATGATGCAGTAATTTATGGGGACATTCGAAGTCACGAAGACAGAGTCGTGTTAGCCAACGACCTAGATGCAATTCAAAATTGGTGCGATACATGGCAATTGGAATTAAATTTTTAAAAGTGCGTAGTAATACATTTTTGGGAAAAGAGTAATTCCGTCCCTTGTAGTTAAAAAGCGAAACAAACCAAAATCGCGAGGGTAGATTCCTTTAAATACTTGGGTTTACCAATTACTCACGATCTGTCCTGGGGAAAACACAAGACGAGAAATATGCGGTCGTGCTAATAAAAAATTGGGATTTGTGAAAACAGTGCTAAGTAAATGCGACGAAAAAGTGAAGGAACGATGTTTCCTTGTCTTGGTCAGGCCCCACCTAGAGTATGATGCCAGTATATGGGATCCTCAAAATATAAATTTGATTTCGGAATTAGATCGAGTTCAGCGGAGGAGGGCTAGATTTGTCAAACATTGTTATGACCTACTCAACAGCGTATCCACTTTGCTAGACAATTTAGGTTGGGATTCTCTTACACAGCGGCGTTTACAATATTGATTAAACTTATTAAAACATTTAAAGATGGGCTCTTTTCCGATGACATCAAGGATATAATACGAACCCCAACGTATTACGGTCGGAGGGATCACGAATATAAGATTAGAGAGATAGACTGCAAGACTGACAGGTTTAAAATGTCATTTTTTTCCTAGAACGATAAGAGACCAGAATGCTTGTAGTCGAAATCCCCCAGGAGTCAGTTCATTACAATAAGTATTAACGTACAGGTTAGGGACTGCGCGTGGATATATATATATATATATATATATATATATATATATATATATATTCATTCAAACATAGAAATAGGTATAAGGAAAGGGGATAGGAAAACACATAAAAGGCGAACACAGGACATGTGGGGAAGGCGGTTTTTGAGCAGGTCACGAAAGTAAAAATATTTCCTTATCCGGGATTTGAACCACGGGCCTTCCACTTGCCGGGCGGATGCTCTACCACCTAATATATATATATATATATATATATATATATATATATATATATATATATATATATATATATATATTATTATTATTAGGTTATATACCGGTTAAGGTAGGTTTTTGGATGGACTCAACTATCAAATAAATATTTAGTAACTCCAAACAAAACCCAATATAGCAATCTATTCTATGTCAGATCCCTCTTCATCTCTGTGTACTTCTTTTGTCCCTTCATCCCGTCCAACATCCCTATCCTGTTCCTGCCCTTTCCTTGTTTTTCTAACACTCTCCCCTCTATTACCTTCTTTAACATCCCACTACTGATTTCAAGAAACTGTAATAGTAACTTTAACGGAGTCACCCGCTATGTGTGCATTATAATGCAACCATTTCAGAGAGTAAAAATCATTCGCCTTGATCCCGGCCAAGGCGAATGATTTTTACTCTCTGAAATGGTTGCATTATATCCCACTACTGTTCAATATACCTTTTATCCATCTTTCCTGCCTCCTTAGGATTCCTCTCAACAAACCTCTCTCCTCAACCACCATCCCTAGTACTTCCTCATTTGTTTTTCTTTCGGTCCATTTCACCTTCTACATTCTTCTCCACACCCACATTTCAAAAGCCTCCAATCTATGTCTATCCTCCTGCTTCAGTGACCACGTTCCCGCGCCGTACATAGCTACGCTCCATATCAGAGTTTTTACGAGTCTTGTCTTAACATCCCTACTCAACATCCCCGTCGTCAACTCCCTCCTCCTTGAGGAAGCCTCCTCGCCTAGCTCAATACTTTTCTTGACGTCCCTACTACTTTGACTATGTTGGTCCAGAACACTTCCGAGATATGTAAACTGTTCTACCTGCTCTATTTTTTCACCTCCTATTTTAATGTTAATCTTAGTCTTCTTTTTTTCTCGAAAATCGCATAACCTTTGTTTTATTAATATTAATTTTCATCCCATATCTATATATATATTTTTTTCTGACCAGTTCCCCCCCTTTCCCTTTCTATTTGAATCAACGCCAACCCTCTCATCTCTTACCTTTTCCTCCTGGTTCTACACACCCTGCAACACACATTTTTTGCCGGCTCGCAGGGCATTTATGTAGATGTAGATTTGTCTGTATGAATGCATGAGTCACAAAGATCTGCCCCAAAAGTAATAGGGTTGAGTCAATGAAAAACATGTATTTCTAGAATTGATGCACTCGATCTAAATTCTTCCATGTGGCACCCTTTTGCGTCCATATACCGCTGCTAGCTGGATTTCCTCGCCTCGCCCGAAATGCTGCAAAGCTTCCTCGTCACGGCCTATTGTAACACTTCTACCGAGCCGTGGTGATGTCCTTTCAGCACGGATTTTAGGCAGGGGGAAGGTCTGGTGGGACAACGTCAGCAGGGCTTAAGGGTGGCTGAGGCGTGGTCGAGAAGCTCTTGGCAGATCCGCGTGCGAGTTTCCTTTTGTTCATTCGAGAACACTCGCGGCACCAACTTCGCACACACCTACTTTTGGGACAACCTTGTAGGTAGTTTTTGGCCATTAAAATTGTTTACCACAGAAAGGTGACATTTTACATTTCATGTTATATAAATATAAAGTATAGCGTAGAAATATTCATCAAATATGATATAAATTTATAAATGCACTCTCTGTCGTTCACGAAGACATCCCCTCGACCTTCTCTGCTATGCTAGATGCACGATGTCTCACTCCCACGTGCCTCCTCTTCACCCGTTCCTCTCTGCCACGGTCAACGAGACGCGCCAATCCTCAACCCGTCGACGCCCATCGATTACATATGAATGAATTCATGCCCTCTTGCATGAGGGCACTGCTCCCTCTAACCCAATCCTAGCACTAATGTGTCTTTTCGCAGTTTCCTCTAGAATTTATATTTTACGCTACCGCCTTCGCGGACGTGTGCCTTAAGCTGGGGCCGGGGAGGAGCGAGATTTTATTCTGAAGATGGCTCGTGACAGCTCGAATTAAACCAAGTTTGAAGGGAATTGCACGTGTTAGTTTCGGAGCGTAAGTTTGCAAATTATTCTGTTTTGTGTCGCGCTGGATTCATATCAAGTTATCGTGCTAACTTTATAAACCTTTTAATGCTTGCTTCATAAGTTAGCCAAGTCAATTGAGATGTATTTTAGTTAAGCAGCGTTAAGTTTTAAGTTGAATTTAGATAACATTCATTTTTTCAGTTAAATGGGAATTTACATTTAAGTTAACCCTAAATTCTACTCATGAAAAATTATTTTATTGCTACAGAAACTGTTGCCTAAAAACTATCCAATTGTTAATAATAAAATAAATCACTGCAAAACCTGACGAACAGTTGCATTTTAATGCAGAAATTAAAAGTGGTTTGTTGATGTTGAACTCTTTGTTAGATTTGAAGTAAATTTAGCACAAAAATATACAAGTATTCACGAGTTTTACCGGAAAAATTAATTTTTGCCTTTGTATACTTATATTTCGACATCGACATAAATACCCCGCGATCCACCTGAAAGGTGTGTGCGACAGGGGGTGTATATTTGAGGTGTGAAGGGTAAGTGATAAGGGAGGATATGGCAGAGGAAGGGGAAAGAGAACAAATATTCGTTGAGAAACTATCGAATAACGTGCAAGTTAGTACGCATGCTGGAGGAAGAATTAATTTGAAAAATGGTCAATTCACATTAATCAGTTACTTGTTGCTCAAAAAGAAGGAATGCAAATGAAATAAAATAATTAAGACGACAGGGCTACACCATAATAAAACGCGATGCTACCAAAATCTGACTTTTACTCATTAGGAAACCATCTAAAAAATGGTGGGCTTACATTCTCTCTGATCGTTGCAGGGAAAAGATACCTCACTCCTGGTTATTGATTGTTTGTGGAAAAGCTTTTAAAATGCATAAGTTTTTCTTTTGATCATTATTAGGTATCGTTTAAACTTTGAAATTTGGCTCAGCTAACTTTCCCATAAATGCCACTAACTTTCTCTCCATAATTTCATTTCCCCATCACGAGTACCTAGAAATGTGGCTAAATATGCAAATGATGACTGGTTTTAAAAATTATTTATTTTATTCTATCATCGAATATGAAATGTGAATAAATAAACTCAGCGTAACCGCTCACCGAACCTTCACTGAGCCGTATTTCTAATGCAATTTGTGATATTGCCATTGAATTTGAGAGAAATACGGAAAATATCCGCCACACAACGAAACGATTCCTTTTGATGTCATCAGGATGCCGCTTTTTTTAACTTCTCCTTATGGCTTTATAATACGTGCTACCAACTTCCGAATATCGTTGAAATGTTTTGCTCCACAACGGAGCTGCGGTTATTGTTACTTGTCTCAATAGGCAATTCCAGGTACAACAGGGGCGGCTTATATCTATGCCTCCGTCCCGTAAAGCTCTTTCCGGGGCTTTGTGTTACCGACATTGGAGGCAATAAATTGCGCAATGATAGTGGAAACATAACTGCGTTGGGCATTCTTATTGGGGTTTAATTAGAATTATGAGCGGAAGAGGGCGCGTTTCGGAGTCGTAAATATCGCAATAAATCCCCCACACGTATGAATAAATGAAAGCAAGTAAGGGGGCGCATTAAACCCGGCGAGGAGGATTTTGATTGGTGCACCCATCGGTGACGCGTGACTCGCTGCAAACGAGGATTTAAAAGGGGCACCACGACAGAAGCAACGACCCCTCCCCCTTACTTCGCTTCCCCTTGTTGGTAGTGTTCCGCTCCTCGCTGACCCGGAGGCATTCTTCATAGATCGGGGTGCGTGGGCCGCTCACAGATTTGACCTTGGGGTGCAGACCGTCATTCAGCGCCATTTTTATCGTCCTCTCCCGCGCCATTGCATTGGTCCGTTTGCGACCCCAGGCCGATGACGTCACGCAAGGGGGTTGGGATTGGGTTGTAGAGGGTATAGGCGTGGAGGATGCGAGGAGGGTGTCGGGGGAGTCCCAAGGTGAGTATGCCGCCCGCCCATCGAGGGACAGGTGGGTGCACCAGTTCATGTATATAACTGGGTCATGTACTCGCCGGGTTGAAGGGATGAAATATCCCCTTCCCACCCTTTCCCTTTGCCTCCTCTCCGAGTCAGCCTCCCCTGTGGTCCCGAGCATCGACCTTGTAGTATATATATTTAAAAACGGAGACAAGGAGGACCCCAGTAATTATAGGCCAATATCGCTCACCTCAATTTCCTGTAAGATTCTTGAACACTTCATTGTTAGTTCCATAATGAGGTACCTAAATATCCAAGATTTATTGATTAATAACCAACACGGCTCCCGTAAGGGTAGATCGTACCAAAACTCAATTCCCACTTTTTGTTCATTGTATACATCTACATCTACATAAATACCCTGCGAGCCACCACAAAGGTGTGTGGCAGGGGGTGTAGCACCATGAGGGAAGGGTAAGGGTTGAGGGGGTTTGGGGTTAGGTGAGGAAAGGTGGGGGGAGCCTGTAAGAAAAAAAAATATATATATATATACATATATATACACATATGTACACACACATATATATACACATACAAACATTCACACATGTATACATATCCTCGCGCAGTCCCTAACCTGTACGTTAATACTTATTGTAATGAACTAAGTCTTGGGGGAAAGTATCCGGTGAAAGTAATATTCCAGTTTATGCGATATTCCTGGATTTTAAGAAAGCTTTCGGTAGTCCTTCATTGCAAATTACTCGCGAAATTTGAAACTTATGGAATACACGAGAGTATTATTAACTGGATTAAACAATTCTTAAGTGATCGTGTCCAAAGAGTCGCCCTGGACGGTGTATCATCCGATACTGTCAAGATCACGTCGGGTGTACCACAAGGAAGTGTCATAAGCCCCCTCCAATTCCTTATATACATAAATTACCTCAGTACCGTAGTTAATAGCAAGCTCCGTCTTTTCGCCGGTGATGCAGTAATTTATGGGGGCATTCGAAGTCACGAAGACAGAGTCGTGTTAGCCAACGACCTAGATGCAATTCAAAATTGGTGCGACACAAGGCAATTGGAATTAAATTTTTAAAAGTGCGTAGTAATACATTTTTGGGAAAAGAGTTGTTCCCACCCTTTTAGTTACAAAGTGAAACAACCAAAATCGCGAGGGTAGATTCCGTTGAATACTTGGGTGAAACAGTTACTCACGCTCTGTCCTGGGGAAAACACATTCGAGAAATATGCGGTCGTGCTAATAAAAAATTGGGATTTGTAAAAAGAGTGCTAGGTAAATGCGACAAAAAAGTGAAAGAAGGATGTTTCCTTGCCTTGATCAGGCCCCACCTAGAGTATGCTGCCAGTATATGGGGCCCTCAAAATATAAATTTGATTTTGGAATTAGATCGAGTTCAGCGGAGGGGGGCTAGATTTTTTCAAACATTGTTATGACCAACGCAGCAGCGTATCTACTTTGCTAGACTTTTTAGATTGGGATTCTCATACGCAGCGGCGTTTACAATATAGATTAAACTTATTAAAACATTTAAAGATGGGCCCTTTTCCGATGACATCAAGAATATAATACGAACCCCAACGTATTACGGTCGTACCTTGGATTTTAAAATTGCCGTTCTAAAAATGCGGTAACAATATTCATGGATGTAGTTAGGATCCCGAGGTTTTTTTTAATTGGCAAACTGGTCAGGAACCGTCTACAAAATCATCTCCAACTCTTTGAGTGACTTAGTGGTGAAGAGGCGCTGGAGTGCATAACGGGACGCAACGAAGAGGCTAGGGAGGTAGGAATTGGAGGAATCTAGCGGTAAATATTTATTTTAAGACTGAAATGAAGAACCAGGTAAATGTGCCGAATGAATACATAACTTGCGAAATGTATAGAGCTTTGGCAGCATGTCAATAAAAGTGACTGACTTGACAGCGTTCCGAATGTCACCCCTTGATCTTATAATGGCCCGATTCATGCTGCCATTAATTTTACACTAGTTTTCTAGTGACAAGAACAGTGAAAGTACATAAAATTTAATGCATCAAAAATTTAACTGAGCACATTCTAGTGCGTGCTCGGCTGAGGAAAGATTAAACGCACTATATATTTTGTGAATAACATTAACTTCACCCTTTAAAGGAGGGAATTGCTGATTATCGTGAGAAACGCGTGTTGTTGCTAGCTTTTGCGGAAATATATATTTATAGCAATGAATAGTTTATCGGAGCATGATCCGGTTCACCTCTGTTCTTAGTCAGTACCGCGAGTGAATTGAAGGACGCCATTTCGAAACAAACGATGATAAAAAGTCAATATAAAGTACGGATAACTAGAAAAATATTAATTTGATTGCGTTATATTCATAGCTATTCCTATTTTAACTCGCTAAGTGCTATTTTTCAGGGCTTCGATTAAAAATTATATACAATTCAAAATAATGAGAATAAAAATGAGAAATGACCAAAGTGAAATGAACGGATTCCTTCACTGAATTCAGTTTTCATCCATTCGGATGAGCACCTATGTCTCGTCTAAATTAAGTAGTTTACGTCTGATTCATTCGTAGCCGTTTCTTTTCACTTTGTCGTCAATTAAACGGGAAAGATTCTCTGGTACGCCGCCCCTTTTAATTATTTCCCCATAGCGGTTTTAATAGCACCTAATGTTGCTAAGACGCGGCTCACTTTCTCCGGTATAGTGCACACAATTAGTGACATTTGTCCAGTCATGCGGGCGGTGTTCCTGCCCGCCCTTGGAGGCTTGGTTTAGTCGCTTTAGTATAGTAGTTTATATATATACACATACACATATGCCCGACAAGTGGAGAGATTCGATGCTCAAGTCCCGGTCGAGGAAAATATTTTTATATTTGTGATCTGCTCAAATCCGTCTTCCCCACCTCTCTTGTGTTCGTCCTTTATGTTTTTTCCTTTCCTATTTCCTTATCTCTATTTCTATTGGAATGAATATATATATGTGTGTGTGTGTATATATATATATATATATATATATATATATATATATATATATATATATATATATATATATATATTCAAACTTGAAAATCCCGCCATACGGCGCACAAATATTCATTCAAACAGAAATAGGTATAAGGAAAGGGGATATGAAAACACATAAAAGGCGAACACAGGACATGTGGGGAAGGCGGTTTTTGAGCAGATCACGAAAGTAAAAATATTTCCTTATCCGGGATATATATAAAACCATAAACACAGTAATCAACCCGAAGGTCGGTTTAGTAGGTAATGGTAGAGCTCACCCATGTACCAAGCCCGACGGCGTGTGAATATTCACACATCAGGGTAGGGGGGCCAGTTCCTTTCCCTGTATATATATATATATATATATATACATTCATACATATACGTATAATGCCAAATAAAATGACAATATGGGAATGAAAACAACTGATATAATAAATATATAATTCAAATTAATCAGAATAGATACTAATAAAATTGATATAATAGGAAAATACATAGTAACCTCACCGAACAAATAAACTTAAAAATACTTCTTTAAATCTCATTCTATCATACAAGTCAATCATAATACTCTCCATGGTTTCTCTCACCTTCGTAAAACATAATTACTTCCAATAACTTTGCTTCCAAGGTAAAAGTTACCGGAATACTAAATGTGTCTTGGTCGTGGCCTTGATCTGTGTCTATAATCTTATTTTTACTATCCCTCCAACCGCGATAGGCAGAGATCAATGGTGCATTTTGAACGATATTGCAAAGTAAACATTCTTGTGCTTTATGAACGGATTTAATCTTTAATGAACATTTGCTGCAAGACTGAGTCCCAACCTTTGTTCTCTAATAAACTATGTACGTAGCGCCCCGAGGGGAGGTCCCGGCAACTGAAATCCGTCCTTCGTTGACCACCGCGCTCGACCCATTTCGCTCCGCATAGATCCGCGAGTGTTTTGTTTTATTGCTTGGCGCTCGTTCCTTTCCCATTCCGCTGAAGTCTTCCGACGGATTGGAAAATGAACGAATTTCCACGAGTTTTTGCGGCTTTCGTTTAGATCCCAATGTAGGAATTTTATCCTCGGGCCCTTCTTGTTTATCCGTGGCCCCTTCGCCTTTATTTGAGACTTGAACTTTGAAACAATGCGGTGCTGAAAATGTATTAAGGTTCATGATCGCCTTTATATTTTACCCCAAATTTCGCTTTTTCGGGGTGCCACTTCGTGATCAGGGTACAAAAAAATCATTCTCGAAAGTGACGACACGGAATAAGTGTGATATATGTGCTAGCAGGCGTCGGAAGATTATTTATATTTTAGAAAACGAAGACTGGATTAAACCAAAGTCGAAGTTGGAGTGCATGCAATGGAGCTGGAGCACTACGCTTGTTTATTAATTACGTACGAGATCGTTCAAGAAAGTACTACTTACGTTTCGTCGTAGAGTGGCGGTGGTTAGGGCTAGAGCCGCCTTCTTGGTGCCTAAACGTCCCTACACTCAGTACCACTCATCCTACTGTGGTATTGTGTGTGCAGACAGTGGTTCTTCTGCCTTGCTCACATTGCAAACTGTTAGCATGAGCGCTGCAATGGAAAATCCCGCGAGTTGTGAAGTGCGATTTGTGACAAAGATGGTAAAGCACTCTTTGATTGTGTCGTAACTGGGGATGAGACATGGGTCAAGAATGTCGGTTGTGAGATAATAAGGCAGTTTATGGAATGGGGGCACACAGGTTCTTCCGGGAAACCAGAATATGTTTGCAAAAACTAAAGGTGTGCTTCTGGTCAATTATCTTGATCGTGGTTCAACAATTAACTTGGAGAGATATTGCGATGCATTGAAAATTCCGGCGATACAAAACAGGCGTATTTTCGAAGAAAATGATCAGAATGGTAAAGGCATCGTGAATTGCATCAGGCAGCCCAGCTTTTGCAACGAGAAAGGAGTCAATGATAAGGACCTTGGGAAAATATTAGCCCGAAAAGGATTGTGATAACTTAGCATGGGTCGGAAATTTTTTGTCGTTGAGGCAAGAGGAAAAGCATAAATTGTAGGAGACTTCTGGTATCTGGACTTCCGGTAGGGCTTAGATGTAGAGATGTAGGTTTGTAGGAGATGGAAAAGCTAAAGGAACAGAGAGTTAGAAAATAGGATTAAATGGGGGGTTGTTATGAAAATTGGAAAAAGGCAAAAGGGAGACTGGATTGAGGGCAACTTGTTATTTAAATTAATTTCCAATGAACTGTTAAAGTGAATTGGAAAGAATGGAGCTTGCTCCGTTGTTCTTTATTTTTACGCCAACTGGAGTAAATAGTCAAAATAGCTCCTTGAGATCCTTGAGCGAAATCAACTCCTGAAAATATGCCCTTTAATCCCCATAATTGCCATGAAGTAGGAAAATAGAAATTAATTTTAGGAATATAGATACCTTGTAATATAACCTTACTACCTATTCTTTAAACATTAACCTGACCGTTTTCAATCCTGACGCATCATTTACAAGAAGCTACAACGGCACATAATGTTTAGACCTCTTGTGGAAATGTGTTTGAGAGAAGTGAGGGAAGGAGGGAGAGTTTAAGATGAAGGAGGAGGAAAATGAAGTTCGTAAAACTCACGCAGGTGGGGTGAGGGACGAGAGGGCGTCCAAGGCAATCTGGTTTTGACTCGGAACCTCCAGTCCCTAGCCGAACGCCCTTCCCGCTATGGCGCCCTGCCAATACTTGAAATATACACACAATGGGAGGATAACTAATAAGAAGGCATTCAGGGGACCAGCTGAAGGCAGTTCTGGCGCTACGATTCAAGAACTTGGAGCATCTGAGACTCCTCTAATCGCAAGTTCTTGGGAAATAGAACATATTCATCATCATCATCATCTGCAGCTCTACAGCCCGGTGTGGTCCTTGGCTTCCTCTATGATATGCCTCCATTCAGTTCTTATTCTTGCTTTTTCCTTCCATCTTGTAACTCCCATTGCCTTCAAGTCATCCTCCACATCCTGTAGCCATCTCTTCCTTGGTCTACCTCTTCTTCTGACTCCTTCCATCTTGCTATTAAGTATCAGTTTGGGCATTCTGTCATTTTCCATCCTTTCTACATGCCCCAACCACGCCAGCCGCAGTGACTTGGCAAATCTAACTATGTCCTTCCCTTCTAGTAATTCATTTATCTCCATGTTCATTCTAATTCTCCATCTCTCTCCTTCTCTAATTGGGCCATAGATTCTCCTTAACATTTTTCTTTCGAATTTTCTAAGTGTTTCCTCATCCTGACAATGTCCATGTTTCAGCTCCATAAGTTACCACGGGTCTAATAAGCGTTTTATAGATCTTCATTTTTGTGTTCCTTGATAGTAACATTGATTTGAGGATTGTTACATTTGTAAAGTATGCCCTGTTACCTTCCATTACCCTTTGGTTGATCTCCGTGGATATCTTATTTTCATTGTTAAGTCTTACTCCTAGATAGGTAAATTCCTTGACACCCTCAAACTCATAATTCCCTTATTATGTTTTGTAGGTGCTCCTTGTTCTGATGAGCTGACATTTTCAAGTATTTGGTCTTCTCTTCCCTAACCTTCAGCCCCACTTCTTTACCAGTGTTTTCTAAAATGTTAAACATTTCTTTTAGGTCATTCACATTTCGTGCAATTAGTGCTATATCATCTGCATATGCGAATCCTTGCTGGGATTTATGCACTATGGTCCCTCTTTGTTTCAATTCTTTCATTGTATTATGTAGGGCCAGGTTGAATAACGTGGCTGAGAGAGCATCTCCTTGTCTTACCCCCGAGGTCATCTTAAATGCTCTACTTGCTGTACCCCTAATAAAGGCTTTACATTGTGATTCATGCAATGTCAATTGAACCAGTCTAATCAGTTTCCTTGGAATATCATAATCTCTCAACACACGTATCATCTCTTTCCTGTTCACGCTGTTGAAGGCTTGTTTGAAGTCAATGAAGAGTATATGCAAGTCAACATTATATTCATAGCATTTCTCCATTGTTTGTCTTACCGAGAATATCTGGTCAATGGTACTTCTACCAGCTAGCTCTAAAGCCACACTGCTATTCTTCCAGTATGTCTTCAGCATAGGTGCTTATGCGTTTCAGGAGAAGACTGGTGAAAATTTTATATGCTACATTCAGTAATGTAATGCCCCTATAGTTTTTGCAATCATATTTGTCACCTTTTTTATGTATTGGACAAATCAAACCTGTCTTCCAGTCTTCTGGGAACACTCCCAACTTCCAAATACTACAAATTAGCTGATGTAATGCTCTTTTTAAGTCTTGACCTCCATTTTTAATCAATTCAGATGCTATACCATCATCTCCTGGTGCTGCATCATTCCTCTGTCTTCCAATACTTTCAATTACCTCTTCTATTGTTGGAATGAGCACTTCCTGATCTTCTGTGTGACTTTGTTCATGCTCTTCAACCCCTGTAGTTAATTCCTTATTGTACAGGTCATTAAAATATTCAGCCCATCTTTCTAGTATCTCATTTTCCTCCCCAATGACTTGACCATTTTTATTTCTATAGGAGTGCACTTTTGGTTGATAACCTTTAGTCATGTATTTTACTGCTTGGTAGAACTTTCTGCTTTCTTTAGCATTATTGAGCTCTTCGACAGCCTTCAGCTGATTTTTTAAGTACTCCTTTTTCTTTCTTTTCAGTAATTTATCAGCTTCTTTCCTGCTCTGCCTAAACTTCTCTCTTGTTAATCTAGTCTCCCTTTGTAACATATTGTATCTATTCTTATTATTTTCCTCCATTGCAAGTTTGCACTAATTATCAAACCAATCTGCATTCCTGTTTATTTTTGATTTACCTATTGTGCCATTTGCAGTTCAGTTGATAAAACAGATTGTTTAATTCTTGTCCATTGATGTTCCACAGAATATTTCTCTGTCAGTTCTTCCCCAGTCCTAGTTAACTTTCTACTTATTTCATATTTGTACCTCAAAGCTAGCACAGGGTCTCCTAAAATTTTATTATTCCATTTAACCCCTCTTGACCTATTGATCTTATCCAAGAGGGTCAGTCGTTCTCTAAAATTTACTTTCACTAGATAGTGATCAGTGTCACAATTTGGCCCTCGTGCAGACCTTATGTCAAATATAGAAGATGAGTGTCTCCTGGATACCAGCACATGATCTATTTGATTCACAATTCCTGTCCCAGGCATTTTCCAGGTACATTTATGAATATTTTTATGTTCAAAGCATGTGCTCTTTATGATCATGTTGAGCGACAGAGCAAGCTGGCAGAGAAGCCTTCCATTTTCACTTAATTACTCTCTGAAATAATAGGGAAAAAGTGGACTCAAGTGAAAAATTGGTCTTACTCTAAACCGTACCGGATCTTTTCAGTAGTTGTTGTATGGTAGTGGGAAAGGGAGAAGCTCCTAGGATATCAGATGGAGCATGGGTGAGGAAAATAAGGGATTTGTGTAAGAAGAGACTGTGGTTAGGGCCCGAGATACGGGTTACATAAGATCAACAGATTCAGGCTTAAGGTCGTGGAAGTTCTTCATAATGAATATAAGGAGAGTTTGCACTTTTCCACAGATTTATTAAAGCGTACGACGCGTTTCAACTCACAGAGTCATCATCAGGTACAAGACAAAATTAACAGTGAGGAGTCCATATTTATATATTGAGTTACGGTTGGAAAGGGAAGGTGAGTATGGGGGGAAAGGAGGGGGAAAGGAGGGGGGAAGGAGGGGGAAGAGGCGGTGAGGTTACTGAGAGCGAAGAGTGGAGGGTTAATGACAGGAAAAACCGAAAATTGGGAGACGAAGGAGATGGAACGTTGGTGGCAGGGGTTTGCATAGCAGGGGTTTAACGAGGAAGGCTTAGGAACCTCGGGGGAGGAATTGTCCGGTGAAGGAAAGGGGGGGGTGGCAGGAGGAGACGGGTTAAAAGGGTTTTTCTAGGAAGCCGAACATAATGTCTGGTTGTAGTGAAAGGGAGGACCCACGTGTGTCAAGGGGAAGGGGGGGGGAAGGTGAAATATTTGATTGATGAAAAATAAGATGTCCGGCGGTATTGGGAGATAGGAGACCCGTGATTCAAGGGGGGGGGGAGAAAAGGGAGGAAGGTGAAATCATGAAGGTGGAGGGGAGGTGGGAGTTCGATTTTTGGTTTTATTCCTGAGGAAAGGGATATTAAGGAGGGGTGAATGGTTCACAAAAGTTTGTTCATTTAGCAGAATATTTTGATCCTCTTGCAGAATTTCTAGCTGCTCCAAAGTGTCCAGTTTCGTCCCCTTGTTCACCAGGTGGAAGATTTCCGGAATGAACTTGCAATCATGCGATGTCCTTATCAGATGCTTGGCTAGGAGAGAAGTTTCATTACCCGATGTCCAGCATCTCCTATGTTCCTTCACTCTCGTGATGAAACCTCTACCTGTCTGGCCTATGTAGCACTTTTCACAACTTGTGGAAAGTGCAACATAGGCCAGACGGGGAGAGGTTTTCACACTTGTGAAAAGTGCTGCACGGATCTCCTATCTCCCAATACCGCCGGACATCTTATTTTCCATCAATCAAATATTTCACCTTCCCCCCCCCCCCTTCCCCTTGACACACGTGGGTCCTCCCTTTCACTACAACCAGACATTATGTTCGGCTTCCTAGAAAAACCCTTTTAACCCGTCTCCTCCTGCCACCCCCCCTTTTTCCTTCACCGGACAATTCCTTCCCCGAGGTTCCTGAGCCTTCCTCGTTAAACCCCTGCTATGCAAAAACCTGCTACCAACGTTCCATCTCCTTCGTCTCCCAATTATCGGTTTTTTCTGTCATTAACCCTCCACTCTTTGCTCTCAGTAACCTCACCGCCTCTTCCCCCTCCTTCCCCCCTCCTTCCCCCCCTACTCACCTTCCCTTCCCAACCGTAACTCAACATGTAAATATGGACTCCTCACTGTTAATTTTGTCTTGTGCCTGATGATGACTCTGTGAGTTGAAACGCGTCGTACGGTTTAATAAATCTGTGAAAAAGTGCAAACTCTCCTTATATTCATCATGGGTTACATGGTAAGTATAAAAAGTATCCGGAAAACTTTCGAATAATATATTTGTTTTTGCTTCAGACATTGCTCGTTCAATGCCTCAGAATTCCTCGAAGTACATCCCTTGAGCATTGTCGCACTTTTGCCCTTGTGGTTTCTCCGCGACTCGAAGACTCCCTGGTAAGCGAAAGGTCCGTAAGGGTACGCGTGTGAAAGTTTCTTTGACGGTTTGACTTAGGGTTCCATGGTGTATTGTCCTTTAAGGGAGAGAGGATTTCACTTTTGGGAATAGGAATAATATTCTGCTGGGGCCAAGTTGGGACTGTAAGGGGGTTGGGGAATCGTCGCGATGCCTTTGTGGAAGGTCTTCGCAAGCGGAGACTCAACTCTTCTCTTGGTCGTCCATCCAAAGAACCTCGGGACAAGTTTATCGCAGATCTTTCTCATGGCCCAATTTTCATTGATAATGGTGTGTGCACTGCCTTCTTCTTATCAATGCCAATATACGATCTATGATCATGCGCACAATTAACCGACACGGTCTGAATTCATCAATTCACGTACACATTAGGGACAAATTGTCACAGATACTTTTTATACAAACCTTGTTTATGGCTAATAAATCTTCGAAACGCTTATCCAATAATGAATCTATATATATATATATATATATATATATATATATATATATATATATATATATATATATATATATATATATATATATATATATATATAAACCATAAACACAGTAATCAACCTGAAGGTCGGTTTAGTAGGTGATGGTAGAGCTCACCCATGTACCAAGCCCGACGGCGTGTGAATATTCGCACATCAGGGTAGGGGGGCCAGTTCCTTTCCCTGTGCCGGTTATGGTTTCCCAGGAAGACCTGGTACCGGAAAAATCAACTAGCTTGGGTGGAGCTGTAGGTGCCTAAAGTGACGTGCCCGGGAATCGAACCCGGGACCCTCCGGTCAGTAGTCCAACGCTCTACCCACTAGACCACCGCGACCCATATATATATATATATATATATATATATATATATATATATATATAGAGAGAGAGAGAGAGAGAGAGAGAGAGAGAGAGAGAGAGAGAGAGTGTCGTGGTGGAAGGGCTTGTGTGTTCCGATGACCCCTAGAGCTGTGCTGGCGGGAGTAATAATAATTACTCCTGGAAGGGTCACCCATGCCAGATAGGTCGAAGGTTAGGAGCCAGACGAAAGGTAGTCCACGCAGCGTCTGTTCCTCAGTGAGGCGGCTGCAATGGCGTCTGACCCCAGTGGGGCGGCCATTAAGTGATGGTGTCACGTTAAAAACACTATTGAGGAAGGCAACGGGAAACCACCTCAATTATCATTCCCAAGAAAATATGATGGACGCAAAACAGAAATTGAGTCCTGGCAACTGCGGGACTCGGCCCAAGGGGCCGTGTGTCGTGCCCGGCAGCGGGGGAGGCAAGGCTTCCGCGGTCGTCATCCCACGAAATCCTTACGGGGGAGAAATAACAGCAGCAGGACAGAAGATGCAGAAGAAGACGAAAGTAGTTAGAATAGGAACCTGGAACGTCAGGACAATGTTGAGGAGAGGCAAATTAGAAAATATTAAGCGAGAGATGGAAAGAGGTAACATAGATGTTTTAGGCCTCTGCGAGGTGAGATGGAAGGGTAGCGGTGATTACTGGAGTGACAATTATAGAATGATATACAGCGGCGGGGACGAGAGCCAACGAGGGGTTGCCGTAATTTTAAATAAAGGGGTAGGAAGAAGCGTAGTCAACATAGAGCAAGCGACAGATAGAATTTTACTCGTAGAGATTAAAGCAGAGCCGACGAACTTGGTCATTATTCAGGTATACATGCCACCGAGCAACCACAAGGAGGAAGAAGTCGATAGGATGTATGATGAGTTAGAGGATATCATCGCGAGTGTTCCTGCAGGGAAACATTTGATAGTGATGGGGGATTGGAATGCGACGGTAGGCGAAGGAAGAGATGGTGGTGAGGCGGGGGACTATGGGTTAGGCACGAGGAATGAACGCGGGGAGAAAGCAATTGAATTCTGCAGGAGACAGGGGTTAGTCATCACTAACACATGGTTTAGACACCACAAAAGGCGTAGGTATACATGGAAAATGCCAGGTGACTCAGAAAGGTATCAGTTAGATTATATTATGGTTAGGCACAGGTTTAGGAACAGTGTGATAAATTCGCACAGTTTCCCAGGAGCGGATGCGGACTCTGACCACAATTTAGTTGTTATGAAATTTAATGTTCGTTTCAAGAAGATAAGGCAAGGGCGGCGGGTTAAAAAATGGAATTTAGAAGCAGTAAATGAATTAACGAGGAAAGAGTATCAGGAGGCTGTGGAGAAAATTATGGATGACGGTAAAGAACTGAGTACTATCGTAGAATAATGGGAATGTATCAAGAAAGGGATATTGGAAGCCGCTAAAAACACTATAGGAACCGTTAAGGGGAAAAGGATAAGGAAACCATGGGTAACGGATGATATGATTGCAAAGATGGATGAGAGAAGAAGATGGAAAAATGTAAACACAGAGTTAGGCAAAATGAAGTACAAAGAGTTAAACAATAAATTGAGAAGGGCCACAAATAAAGCAAAAGAAGAATGGTGGAAAACGCAATGCGAGGATATGGAAAGTTTACAGAAAAAAGGGTGAAATTGGTGCTCTATACAGCAAGGTTAAGTTATTATTGGGAAGTAAGAAGGCAAGATCTGTGCTAACAGTTAAAGATAAATGGGGTAAGATAATAGTTGAACCAGGAAAAATCCAAGAGAGATGGAAGGAATATATAGAAACACTGTATGGTAAAGAACTTAGGCCGACGAGGTTAGACATAGAAAAGGAACATGACGTAGAAGAAGATAGCTTAGGTCCAGGCATACTCGACGATGAAATAGAAAGGGCATTAAAGGAGATGAAAGCAAATAAGGCTGTGGGGGTGGACAATATTCCTGTAGAAATGTTGAAATGGATAGGGGAAGGTGGGAAGAAGGCCATATATGGACTGATTCGTAGTATCTATGAGGAAGGAATCTGGCCGGAAGATTTTGTGAGATCGGTGTTAGTTCCTATTCCAAAAAAGGCAAAGGCTTCGTCATGTGAGGATTACAGAACAATAAGTTTGATATCCCACGCAGCTAAAGTTATTCTCAGGATCATCAACAAAAGGATAGAGAGTAAGGCAAATGACTACTTAGGGGATGATCAGTTTGGGTTCAGGAAAGGAAGAGGTACGCGTGATGCCATTGCAGTATTGAGATCACTAGTCGAGAGGAATATAGAATACAATCAGGACGTTTTTGCCTGTTTTGTAGATTTCGAAAAAGCGTTTGATAGAGTGAATTGGGAAAAATTAATGCGTGTATTGCAGAAAATAGGAATGGATTGGAGGGACAGGAGACTGATCCGCAACCTGTACATGTCTCAGACTGCTCAGGTGCGAGTGGGGAACGGAGAGTCCGGATGGGCAGTGTTAGGAAGAGGTGTAAGGCAGGGTTGCCCATTGTCACCGGTACTGTTCAACGTATATGTAGAGGAAATGATTAAAGAGGCATGGGAAGAACTGGAGGTAGGAATGAAAGTCGGAGGGGAATTCGTAATATCGGTTAGGTTTGCTGATGACCAAGCATTAGTTGCTCAGTCAGCCAAGGGGTTGCAAGCATTGTTGAGTGAATTAGAGGTTCAGTGCGATAAATATGGGATGAGAATAAATATTAATAAAACAAAGGTTATGCGATTTTCCAGAAAGAAAAAGGCTAAGCTAAATATTAAAATAGGAGGGGAAAAAATAGAGCAGGTAGAACAGTTTACATATCTCGGAAGTGTTTTGGACCAACACGGTCAAAGTGGTAGGGACGTAAGGAGAAGAATTGCGCTAGGCAAGGAGGCTTTCTCAAGGAGGAGGGAGTTGATGACGGGGACGTTGAGTAGGGATGTTAAGACAAGACTCGTAAAAACTCTGATATGGAGCGTAGCTATGTACGGCGCGGAAACGTGGTCGCTGAAGCAGGAGGATAGACGTAGATTGGAGGCTTTTGAAATGTGGGTGTGGAGAAGAATGGAAAAGGTGAAATGGATCGAAAGGAAAACAAATGAGGAAGTACTGGAGATGGTGGGTGAGGAGAGGGGTTTGTTGAGAGAAATCGTATGGAGGCAGGAAAAATGGATGAAAGGCGTATTGAGCGGTAGTGGAATGTTGAAGAGGGTAATAGAGGGGAGAATGTTGGGCAAGTGAGGTAAGGGCAGGAACAGGATAGGGATGTTGGACGGGATGAAGGGAGGAAAGATGTACACCGAAATGAAGAGGGACCTGATATAGATTAGTTTGCTAGGTGGGGAGTCACAAAATGTTTATTTGATAGTTGGGTCCATCCAAAAACCTACCTTAACCGGTAGATTACCTTAAAAAAAAAAAATAGAGAGAGAGAGAGAGTAGCTCGCGATCTAGTTGGCTCCTTATTTCCCTGTATAAAACCGTTTGATCAACAAATAACCTGAGATTACTACTAACGTGTGCGCTTAAGTCATTAATGTACTACCTTGATCAAAAAGTTCCCGGAATTTATTCAGAAAATTAAAAATACAAGTTTATTCATCTAAATCTATATTGTCCCCTTCAAAGTAATCCCCATCGTCTGCAACACACTTATGCCAGCGCTTGATCCAATCCTCGAAACATTTTTTATATTCGGTTTTAGGTATGTCCATCAGTGCTTCCTGCGATTTTTCCATTACTTCTTCTCGGCTGCTAAAACGCGTTCCCCGTAATGGTTTTTTAACTCGATTGAACAGAAAGAAGTCAAAGGGAGCCAAATCAGGTGAATTCGGTGGCTGTTGGATGGTATTTGTTGCATTTTTCGTCAAAGAATTACGAATAATGATAGCACTGTGCGACGGTGCGTTATCATGGTGAAAAATCCACGAGTTTTCTGCCCACATTTCTGGTCTCTTTCGGCGAATTGCTTCACGCAAACGTCTCATAACGCCCAAATAATACTCTTTGTTTACTGTCTGGCCTTCTGGCAAAAATTCATGATGCACTACACCGTTGTAATCCATGAAAACCGTCACCATTGCCTTCTTTTTTGACTGAAAACGACGTGGTTTTTTTGGTCTCGGCTCATTTGGTGAACGCCATTCACTTGCCTGATGTCTGGATTGCGTGTCGTACTCATAAACCCACGTCTCGTCTCCAGTAATGATCCTTTTGATGAATGTGGGATCGGATTCAGCCTCGCAAATCATGTCTTTTGCGACGTCAACACGGTCTCTTTTTTGCATGAAATTGAGGTCTTTTGGCACCAACTTTGCTGCTACACGACGGAAACCCAAATCATTAACCACAATGTCTTGGGCGGATCCATAGGCAATGTTCAAGTCCTCCGCTATTTCTCTGATGGTTAATTTGCGGTTATTGACCAACATTTCTTTTACTTTATCAATTTGTTCACCGACTTTCGATGTCGATGGTCTGCCACTGCGTTCATCATCTTCGATTGACTCACTACCACTTCTGAACCGCTCGTGCCACTGGTAAACGACCGTTTTTTTTAGAGAATCGTTGCCGAAACACTTTTCCAACATTTCCAACGTCCGTGCGCCACTAAATCCGTTTTTTTACGCAAAATTTAATACAAGTTCGTTGTTGCAAATTTAAATCCATTTCTGCAATTGTGAAAAATCGCCAACACACACAGAGATAGATGTACTCTTGGCTACGTAACCTTTGCAAATGTCAAGTTATGACACTAAGATTTAAAGGGAATATCAACAACAGATGTACCAATTTAACAAAAAAAACAGAACTCAAATCGGAACGATAGGAGCGCCACACGGTGGTTATTCCGGGAACTTTTTGATCAAGGGAGTATATATATATATATATATATATATATATATATATATATATATATAAACACTAAGACAATAAATATTACACATATAGAAACATAAAAGAAGGACACTTACAGTAGATATTTACGTTTCGACGGCACGGCCGTCGTCATCATATATATATATATATATATATATATATATATATATATATGCGCTATATGTGTGCTGCGCTAAAAATATGCAAAGGAAATTTAAGTATGGAATTCAGATATGGGATGTATCTATAACACTAAGAGAATGATGTAGATTGGAGGTTTTAAAATATGGGCTAGTATGAAGAAGATTAGATGAAGTGATTTGGAGAGCGGCAAAGACTAACGGCTAGATTGCACGCGCGTGATGGGTAAGGAGAGGAAGTTGCTCGGTGAATATCGAGAAAAGAAGAAGAAGAGGGTGAAGAGATCGCAGTTGAAGGGCATAGGAAATAGAAGGGAATAATGTTCGGCAGGCAGGGAAGTGAGCAAAAGATAATAGGGTTCTTGGACTGAACGAAGCCAGGTGGAGAGAACGTACAAATGAATAAGGGAATGCTTCTAGGGGATTTTTTTTAGGTAATCTACCGGTTAAGGTAGGTTTTTGGATGGACACAACTATCAAATAAACATTTTGTGACTCCCCACCTAGCAAACTAATCTATATCAGGTCCCTCTTCATCTCGGTGTACTTCATTCCTCCCTTCATCCCGTCCAACAACCCTATCCTGTTCCTACCCTTACCTAGCTTGCCCAACATTCTCCCCTCTATTACCCTCTTCAACATTCCACTACCGCTCAATACGCCTTTCATCCATTTTTCCTGCCTCCATAGGATTTCTCTCAACAAACCCCTCTCCTCCACCACCATTTCTAATAATTCCTCATTTGTTTTCCTTTCGGTCCATTTCACCTTCTCCATTCTTGACCACACCCACATTTCAATAGCCTCCAATGTACGTCTATCCTCCTGCTTCAGCGACCACGTTTCCGCGCCGTACATAGCTACGCTCCATATCAGAGTTTTTACGAGTCTTTTCTTAACATCCCTACTCAACGTCCCCGTCATCAACTCCCTCCTCCTTGAGAAAGCCTCCTTGCCTAGCGCAATTCTTCTCCTTACGTCCCTACCACTTTGACCGTATTGGTCCAAAACACTTCCGAGATAAGTAAACTGTTCTACCTGCTCTATTTTTTCCCCGCCTATTTTAATATTTAGCTTAGCCTTTTTCTTTCTGGAAAATCGCATAACCTTTGTTTTATTAATATTGATTCTCATCCCATATTTATCGCACTGAACCTCCAATTCACTCAACAATGCTTGCAACCCCTTGGCTGACTGAGCAACTAATGCTTGGTTATCAGCAAACCTAACCGATCTTACGAATTCCCCTCCGACTTTCATTCCTACCTCCAGTTCTTCCCATGCCTCTTTAATCATTTCCTCTACATATACGTTGAAGAGAACCGGTGACAATGGGCAACCCTGCCTTACACCTCTTCCTAACACTGCCCATCCGGACTCTCCGTTCCCCACTCGCACCTGAGCAGTCTGAGACATGTACAGGTTGCGGATTAGTCTCCTGTCCCTCCAATCCATTCCTATTTTCTGCAATACACGCATTAATTTTTCCCAATTCACTCTATCAAACGCTTTTTCGAAATCTACAAAACAGGCAAAAACGTCCTGATTGTATTCTATATTCCTCTCGACTAGTGATCTCATTACTGCAATGGCATCACGCGTACCTCTTCCTTTCCTGAACCCAAACTGATCATCCCCTAAGTAATCATTTGCCTTACTCTCTATTCTTTTGTTGATGATCCTGAGAATAACTTTAGCTGCGTGGGATATTAAAATTATTGTTCTGTAATCTTCACATGACGAAGCCTTTGCCTTTTTTGGAATAGGAACTAACACCGATCTCATAAAATCTTTCGGCCAGATTCCTTCCTCATAGATACTACGAATCAGTCCATATATGGCTTTCTTCCCACCTTTCCCTAACCATTTCAACATTTTTACAGGAATGTTGTCCACCCCCACGGCCTTATATGCCTTCATCTCCTTTAATGCCCTTTCTATTTCATCGTCGAGTATGCCTGGACCTAAGCTATCTTCTTCTACGTCATGTTCCTTTTCTATGTCTAACCCTGTCGGCCTAAGTTCTTTACCATACAGTGTTTCTATATATTCCTTCCATCTCTCTTGGATTTTTCCTGGTTTAACTATTATCTTACCCCACTTATCTTTCACTGTTAGCACAGATCTTGCCTTCTTACTTCCCGATAATGACTTAACCTTGCTGTATAGAGCACCAATTTCACCCTTCTTCTGTAAACTTTCCATATCCTCGCATTGCGTTTTCCACCATTCTTCTTTTGCTTTATTTGTGGCCCTTCTCAATTTATTGTTTAACTCTTTGTACTTCATTTTGCCTAACTCTGTGTTTACATTTTTCCATCTTCTTCTCTCATCCATCTTTGCAATCATCTCATTCGTTACCCATGGTTTCGTTATCCTTTTCCCGTTAACGGTTCCTATAGTGTCTTTTGCGGCTTCCAATATCCCTTTCTTGATGCATTCCCATTTTTCTTCGATAGTACTCAGTTCTTTACCGTCATCCATCATTTTCTCTACAGCCTGCTGATACTCCTTCCTCGTTAATCCATTTACTGCTTCTCAATTCCATTTCCTAACCCGCCGCCCTTGCCTTATCTTCTTGAAACGAACATTACATTTCATAACAACTAAATTGTGGTCAGAGTCCGCATCCGCTCCTGGGAAACTGTGCGAATTTATCTCACTGTTCGTAAACCTGTGCCTAACCATAATATAATCTAACTGATACCTTTCTGCGTCACCTGGCATTTTCCATGTATACCTACGCCTTTTGTGGTGTCTAAGCCATTTGTCGGCGATGACTAACCCCGGTCTCCTGCAGAATTCAATTGCTTTCTCCCCGCGTTCATTCCTCGTGCCTAACCCATAGTCCCCCACCTCACCACCATCTCTTCCTTCGCCTACCGTCGCATTCCAATCCCCCATCACTATCAAATATTTCCCTGCAGGAACACTCGTGATGATATCCTCTAACTCATCATACATCCTATCGACTTCTTCCTCCTTGTGGTTGCTCGGTGGCATGTATACCTGAACAATGACCAAGTTCGTCGGCTCTGCTTTAATCTCTACGAGTAAAATTCTATCTGTCGCTTGCTCTATGTTGACTACGCTTCTTCCTACCCCTTTATTTAAAATTACGGAATCCCCTCGTTGGCTCTCGTCCCCGCCGCTGTATATCATTCTATAATTGTCACTCCAGTAATCACCGCTACCCTTCCATCTCACCTCGCAGAGACCTAAAACATCTATATTACCCCTTTCCATCTCTCGCTTAATATTTTCTAATTTACCTCTCCTCAACATTGTCCTGACGTTCCAGGTTCCTATGCTAGCTACTTTCGCCTTCTTCTGAGTCTTCTGTCTTGCTTCAGTTATTTCTTCCCTGCAAGGGTTTCGTGGGATGACGACCGCGGAAGCCTTGCCTCTCCCGCTGCCGGGCACGACACACGGCCTCTTGGGCCGTGTCCCGTAGTTGCCAGGACTCATATTATCTAAAGTGCCCATCATTATATTCTTGGGAATCATAATCGAGGTGGTTTCCCGTCTCCTTCCTCAATAGTGTTTTTAACGTGACACCATCACTTAATGGCCGCCCCACTGGGGTCAGACGCCATTGCAGCCGCCTTACTGAGGAACAGACGCTGCGTGGACTACCTTTCGTCTGGCTCCTAACCTTCGACCTATCTGGCATGGGTGACCCTTCCAGGAGTAAATTCTAGGGGATTAATAAGGAAGTTTTCAGGTCATGTAGCACATTGCATTTGCTGATGGCCGTCCGAAGACTACCTTTTTTGGCAGAATAGGCTCCAGAAGAAGTAATGCCGTCGTTCTTTTTTTAATCTATTAGAATATTTTATGCATCCTATATTCTAGACCTAAAGAGAATCTAAGACTGCAGTTACATTTGTAGGTGAAATTTTTCATGTGCTAAGAGAAATTAAATCCGATGGCGATTTATATGGCTACATCGTATGGGTAGAATTTATTTATGTTTCGATGGAATTGGAGTGAAATATTTAAACGTCAATTGCCACTGACTGCGAACTCTGCGGCGTTGTTGGAACATTTGCACTTCATAGACGACGCAGTGCCGGAAGCAGAGCTTCCGCTGCGAGGACGACGCGTTCAACATCATTAAAAAAGGAAACCTTCGACGAAATCACTTGGAATATGACGCGCATCTCTCTCCGAAGAGCATTACGTATTTGCACCACCGACGGCCAGTCCGCCGCGACCAGTCAATCCAAACAATACCCCCACACCCCCAGCATCCCCTCGAGTAATCCGCCAATGGATTTAGTGCCCACTTCGCTGAGGACGCCTGTTTTCTTTTTTATCCCTCCAAATAACCGAATGGAATATTTAGATCCGTTGCCATAGGAGATGGTGTTGTTTGTTACGGCGGCGGTGTGTCCAGCTGGTCTTCCACGGGTCCCACGCTCCGACATCCGCGGGTATTCAACAGCTCCTCGCCCGGCTTAATAATTTTTATCTGTTCGCACTCGGTCGCGTGGAAGAGCACCAGATTCCCGGGATTTGCCCTCCCGCCCCAGTAAACCCAGCTTAGTGTTTCCGTGACGCGGGTGACTCGTGCTTTTTCCGTTAGAGGCGGCTCACTCCGGCTTGGGGATGGGCGCGCCGGGGGCTACGGAATGGCGATCTATGAAATGCCGTGCATCCGCGAGAGAGAAGGCCCTTCTCGGAGGGTCTACTTTGATGGAAGTCGGTATGCGTCGTGGACGCGCGCACACCGACGACTAAGAATGCATCGTCAAGGAAAACACATCATCTACATTTATACAATGCCCCACAAGCCGCCGAAAGGGCGCGTGGCGGGGGGTGTGATGTCACTACAATCCCAATCATGAAATTTCAACAGCAATAATAGTTCGCTATGTCATTCAAAAAATGTTAATAAAAAAAATAAAGTACTTAAAAACAACAAAATTTAATAACTGGATACGTATATTAAAGTTATGCTGTACCTCAGTTAAAAATATGGGTCTATTAAATTTAAAAACAACATGCAGGATAGCGATACAATATATATTTTACCAATCGTAATTATCTCCTATGCCATTGCTGCAATACCTATTTTTATCTCAAATGGTACGAGGAAAATCAGCATTTTATATCTATCCGTTCTAATAGCTACATCCCTTGTTTATAGGTACCCTGATCTACCATAGTTATTCGAGGCCTGTAATCTATCTTGAACATCGTCAGATAAGTAACCTGCTTCAAATTTACACAGTTAATTTATATTTAAGCCTACGGTCGACTAATGGCTGGCATCCAAATTCATCCGATAGTATGGTGACACCACGGAGTGGAAAGATCGGAAACCTATTCTTATAAGGTAATCTGCCGGTTAAGGTAGGTTTTTGGATAGATACAACTAGTAAATAAATATTTTGTGACTCCTAAAGCAACCTACTCTATATCAGGTCCCTCATCGTCATCTCTGTGCATTTCCTTACTTCCTTCATCCCGTCCAACATCCCAATTTTGTTCCTGCCCTTGCATCGTTTGCCAAACATTCTGACCTCTATTACCTTCTTCAACATTCCACTACCGCTCAATACGCTTTTCATCCATTATTCCTGCCTCCATAGGATTTATTCCAACAAACCCCTCTTCACGTCCACGTTACCTAGTACTTCCCCATTTATTTTCCTTTCGGGCCATTTCACGTTTTCCATTCTTCTCCACACCCACATTTCAAAAGCCTCCGACTTGCGTCTATCCTCCTGCTTCAGTGACCACGTTTCCGCGCAGTACATAACTACTCCCCGCATCAAAGTTTTGACGAGTCTTTTCTTAACCTCCCTACTTAACGTCCCCGTCATCAACTCCCTCCTCCTTGAGAAAGCCTCCTTTCCTAACGCAATTCTTCTCCTTACGTTGCTACCACTTTGACCGTATTGGTCCAAATCACTTCCGAGATATGTAAACTATTCTACCTGCTCTATTTTTTCCCCGCCTATTTTCATGTTCAGCTTAGCCTTTTTTTTCTGGAAAATTGCATAGCCTTTATTTATAAATATTAATTCTCAACTCATATTTATCGTACTGAATTTCCAATTCACTCAGCAATGCTTGCACCACTTGACTGAGTGACAACCTTGGTCATCAGCAAACCTGACTGATTTTACGAACTTCCCTTCGACTTTCCTTCCTACCTCCAGTTCTTTCCATTACTCATTAATCATTTCCTCCACAAAACTGTTGAACAACATGGGTGACAATTGGCATCCCTGCCCTACAACTCTTCCTTAAACTGCCCATCCGCATTCTCCGCTCCCCACTCGCACCTGAGCAGTCTGAGAAATGTACAGGTTGCGAATCAGTCTTCTGTCCCTCCAATCCATTCCTATTTTCTGCAACACACGCATTAAATTTCACAATTCACTCTATCAAACTCTTTTTCGAAGTATACGAAACAGGCAAATACGTCCTGATTGTATTCTGTATTACTCTCAATTAGTGATCTCTTTACTGCAGTGGCATCATGCGTGTCTCTCCACTTCCTAATATATATATATATATATATATATATATATATATATATATATATATATAACTTTTGGACGGCACAATAGAACACAGATTAAACAGATAACACGTAAAAGGACACTCACACTGTAGATGATTTAAGCTTTCGGCCTACTCCGAGGCCTTCTTCAGGTCAGTCTGACCTGAAGAAGGCCTCGGAGTAGGCCGAAAGCTTAAATCATCTACAGTGTTAGTGTCCTTTTACGTGGTATCTGTTTTATGCTGCCTTCTATTGTGCCGTCCAAAAGTTAAATTGCTCTCGTGAGTACTTCCGCATCATCGATATATATTACTGACCGGAGGGCCCCGGGTTCGATTTCCGGGCAAGGCACTCTGGGCACCTGCAGCTCCACCCAAGCTAGTTGATTTTTCGGGTACCAGATCATCCTGGGAAACCATAACCGGCACAGGGAAAGGCTGGCCCCCCTACCCTTATGTGTGTGAATATTCCCACGCCGTTGGGCTTGGTACATGGGTGAGCTCTACCATCACCTACTAAATCGACCTTCGGGTTGAGTACTGTGTTTCTGGTTATATATATGAATAACTTTGCTCCACATCCCTGAACCTCAGTATAAACAATAATCACGCCTCATGTAATCCTTCTTCCCCGTCTGCGGGCCTTCCCATCCCAAAACATGCCTCTCACCACAACACCCACTTCAACCACTGTTACCATATTTCCTCTCTAGCATCCCTTCCCACATCCGATAACCCTATAAAATTAAAAACGATGGAAATGGCATTTATATGGCTGTGCAAAGCCTATCAAAATCCGGATCTCAATATCGTACACTAATTATAGAGGGTTGAAGTGGACAGGTGCAGATTGATTTTTTATGCGGGATAGTAAGATATTTCGTTTGTTCGCTTACATTGTGTTATTCTTGGCCTGGGTTTTGTTTTGTTGAGTCCTGATGATGACTTTGTAAGTTGACACCTGGGTCGTAGATGTTATAATGTCTGCGGATTGACTATTGGTTTTCTCTGCCGCTTGGGAATTATTTCCACATCATCCCTCATTCCTACCCCATCTCCTCTCCCCTCTGGCTTCCTTGTTCTCTTTTCCCATTCCACAACCCTTTTTTTTCACCCTTCCCCTACCACCCGTTTCCCCTTTCCCTTGTCCTCTTCTTTCTGTATCACACATACCTTTCTCCAGTCAGTCGTAACTAATCGTCCGAATAAGACGGAGGTCAATTCCGTCGAAATTATCACGAAATGACGTGTGAGTGTTCCTATAATGTTTTCTCATATTTTGTGTTGCTGTCTAAGTTATATATATAAATAAACAAATAAATAAATAAATATGTATATATTCATTCAAGCATAGAAATAGGTATAAGGAAAGGGGATAGGAAAACACATAAAAGGCGATCACAGGACATGTCGGGAAGGCGGTTTTTTGAGCAGATCACGAATGTAAAAATATTTCCTTAACCGGGATTTGAACACCGAACCTTCCACTTACCGGGCGGATGTGCTACCAATTACACCACCAAGGAAATCTCATTTACACTGATCTGCGATGTTTTAAAACGACCAAGTGCTTCGAATCATTTGCAAAAGGAAGGCTTTTGGGGAGTTGTTCCACCCACCATATATATATATATATATATATATATATATATATATATATATATATATATATATATATATATATATATATATATATATATATATAAAATCCCACGAAATCCTTGCGGGGGAGAAATAACAGCAGCAGGACAGAAGACGAAAGTAGTTAGAATAGGAACATGGGACGTCAGGACAATGTTGAGGACAGGCAAATTAGAGAATATTAAGGGAGAGATGGAAAGAGGTATCATATATTTAAATATACAAGGAACGTAGCTACGGTCGTGAATCAATGTAAAAAAAAACAGGGACCGTAAACTTGAATGGCACCAAATAATAATAAAAATTATAATAATAAATAAATGGAATAATAATAAATATAAATAAAAACACAATAATAATGAAATTCAAAATTAAAAAATAAAATTGAATTAAAAAAACACCACACAGACAGACAAATTCGAAACAAATAATTAAAGAAATAAAATAATAATAATAAAATAAATAAAAAACAAACTTACAACCACTTGATCACTAGGGTGAGTTAGGAAATAACTTTCACTCTCGTGATTAACATTCACACACACACACATTCAGGGTTTGCGAGGATCCCTCCTATGTCGGTGACCCGTCAATCACACAAATAAATGAAAATTATTAAAGGATGTAGTGAAACAGAAGCGATTTACGTAAATACACAGTCACTCAATCACTCAGGTGTGCTCGAAAACAAGGACCTTTGTGATTCACATATGCTTACACGCTCAGGGTTTACCAGGAGTCCTCCTAGGTCAGGGACCCGTCAATCACACGAAAATAACTAACGGAAATAAGGGACTTCGGTAAAACGCAGCCACTCAATCACTAAGATGTATGCAACCTTTGTGAAACGCACACACTCACCCATTCAGGGTTTACCAGGATTCCTCCTATGGCAGGGACCCGTCAGTCACACAAACAAAATAAAAGAACTAAAATTGTGGGTAGGTAAGTGCCTGAGAAAACCTGACACCAGGTGTTTTTTAAATTAAATTTAATTTTTTTAAATTATAATTTCATTATTATTATTGATTTATTTAAAATTATTATTATTTTGTATTATTATTCAATTTATTTATTTTTAATTACAATTATTATATTTTATTATTATTTGCTGCCATTCAAGTTTACGGTCCCGTTAATTTTTGTTATATTGATGTTTTAGGTCTCTGCGAGGTGAAATGGAAGGATAGCGGGGATTACTGGAGTGACAATAATGTAGTGATATACAGTGACGGGGACGAGAGCCAACGAGGGGTTGCCGTAATTTTAAATAAAGGGGTAGGAAGAAGCGTAGTCAATATAGAGCAAGCATCTGATAGATTCTTACTCATGGAGGTTGAAGTAGAGCCGACGAACTTGGTAATTGTTCAGGTATACATGCCACCGAGCAACCACAAGGAGGAAGAAGTCGATAGGATGTACGATGAGTTAGAGGATATACTGGCGTGTGTTCCAGCAGGGGAAACATTTGATAGTGATGGGGGATTGGAATGCGACGGTAGGCGAAGGAAGAGATGGTGGTGAGGTGGGGGACTATGGGTTAGGCACGAGGAATGAACGCGGGGAGAAAGCAATTGAATTCTGCAGGAGACAGGGGTTAGTCATCACTAGCACATGGTTTAGACATCACAAAAGGCGTAGGTATACATGGAAAATGCCAGGTGGCTCAGAAAGGTATCAGTTAGATTATATTATGGTTAGGCACAGGTTTAGGAACAGTGTGATAAATTCACACAGTTTCCCAGGAGCAGATGCGGACTCTGACCACAATTTAGTTGTTATGAAATGTAATGTCCGTTTCAAGAAGATAAGGCAAGGGCGGCGGGTTAGGAAATGGAACGTAAAAGCATTAAATGGATTAACGAGGAAGGAGTATCAGCAGGCTGTAGAGAAAATGATGGATGACAGTAGAGAACTGAGTACTATCGAAGAAAAATGGGAATGTATCAAGAAAGGGATATTGGAAGCCGCTAAAGACACTATAGGAACCGTTAACGGGAAAAGAATAAGGAAACCATGGGTCACGGATGAGATGATTGCAAAAATGGATGAGAGAAGAAGATGGAAAATGTAAACACAGAGGTAGGCAAAATCAAGTAGAAAGAGTTAAACAATAAATTGAGAAGGGCCACAAATAAAGCAAAAGAAGAATGGTGGAAAACGCAATGCGAGGATATGGAAAGTTTACAGAAGAAGGGTGAATTTGGTGCTCTATACAGCAAGGTTAAGTTATTATCGGGAAGTAAGAAGGCAAGATCTGTGCTAACAGTTAATGATAAATGGGGTAAGATAATAGTTGAACCAGGAAAAATCCAAGAGAGATGGAAGGAATATATAAAAACACTGTATGGTAAAGAACTTAGACCGACAAGGTGAGACATAGAAAAGGAACATGAAATAGAAGAAGATAGCTTAGGTCCAGGAATACTCGACGATGAAATAGAAAGGGCATTAAAGGAGATGAAAGCAAATAAGGCCGGGGGGGTGGACAACATCCCTGTAGAACTGTTGAAATGTTTAGGAAAATGTGGGAAGAAGACTATATGGACTGATTCATAGTATCTATGTGGAAGGAATCTGGCTGGAAGATTTTGTGAGATCGGTGTTAGTTCCTATTCCAAAAAAGGCAAAGGCTACATCCTGTGAGGATTACAGAACAATAAGTTTGATATCCCACGCAGCTAAAGTTATTCTCAGGATCATCAACAAAAGGATAGAGAGTAAGGCAAGTGATTACTTAGGTGATGATTAGTTTGGCTTTAGGAAAGGAAGAGGTACGCGTGATGCCATTGCAGTAATGAGATCACTAATCGAGTGGAATATACTACCTTGATCAAAAAGTTCCCGGAGTTTATTCAGAAAATTAAAAATACAAGTTTATTCATCTAAATCTATATCGTCCCCTTCAAAGTAATCCCCATCGACTGCAACACACTTATGCCAGCGCTTGATCCAATCCTCGAAACATTTTTTATATTCGGTTTTCGGTATGTCCATCTGTGCTTCCTGCGATTTTTCCATTACTTCCTCTCGGCTGCTAAAACGCGTTCCCCGTAATGGTTTTTTAACTCGATTGAACAGAAAAAAGTCACGGGGAGCCAAATCAGGTGAATTCGGTGGCTGTTGGATGGTATTTGTTGCATTTTTCGTCAAAAAATTACGAATAATGATAGCACTGTGCGACGGTCTCGACGCACTGTGCGACGATTTCTGGTCTCTTTCGGCGAATTGCTTCACGTAAACGTCTCATAACGCCCAAATAATACTCTTTGTTTACTGTCTGGCCTTCTGGCAAAAATTCATGATGCACTACACCGTTGTAATCCATGAAAACCGTCAGCATTGCCTTCTTTTTTGACTGAAAACGACGTGGTTTGTTTGGTCTCGGCTCATTTGGTGAACGCCATTCACTTGCCTGATGTCTGGATTCCGTGTCGTACTCATAAACCCACGTCTCGTCTCCAGTAATGATCCTTTTGATGAATGTGGGATCGGATTCAGCCTCGCAAATCATGTCTTTTGCAACGTCAACACGGACTCTTTTTTGCATGAAATTGAGGTCTTTTGGCACCAACTTTGCTGCTACACGACGGAAACCCAAATCATTAACCACAATGTCTTGGGCGGATCCATAGGCAATGTTCAAGTCCTCCACTATTTCTCTGATGGTTAATTTGCGGTTATTGACCAACATTTCTTTTACTTTATCAATTTTTTCACCGAATTTCGATGTCGATGGTCTGCCACTGCGTTCATCATCTTCGATTGACTCACGACCACTTCTGAACCGCTCGTGCCACTGTTAAACGACCGTTTTTTTTTAGAGAATCGTTGCCGAAACACTTTTCCAACATTTCCAACGTCCGTGCGCCACTAAATCCGTTTTTTACGCAAAATTTAATATAAGTTCGTTGTTGCAAATTTAAATCCATTTCTGCAATTGTAAAAAATCGCCAACACATACAGAGAGATAGATGTACTCTTGGCTACGTAACTTTTGCAAATGTCAAGTTATGACACTAAGATTTAAAGGGAATATCAACACCAGATGTACCAATTTAACAAAAAAACAGAACTCAAATCGGAACGATCGGAGCGCCACACGGTGGTTATTCCGGGAACTTTTTGATCAAGGTAGTAGAATATAGAATAAACCAAAGGCTATGCGATTTTCCAGAAAAAAAGGCTAAGCTAAATATTAAAATAGGCGGGGAAAAAATAGAGCAAGTAGAACAGTTAACATATCTCGGAAGTGTTTTGGACCAATACGTTCAAAGTTGTAGAGACGTAAGGAGATGATTTGGGCTAGGCAAGGAGGCTTTCTCAAGGAGAAGGTAGATGATGACGGAGACGTTGAATAGGGATGTTAAACGAAGACTCGTAAAAACTCTGATATTTAGCGTAGCTATGTACAGCGCGGAAACGTGGTCACTGAAGCAGGATGATAGACGTAGATGGGTGGCTTTTGAAATGTGGGTGTGGGGAAGAATGGAGAAGGTGAAATGTACCGAAAGGAAAACAAGTGAGGAAGTACTGGAGATGGTGGGTGAGGAGAGGGGTTTGTTGAGAGAAATCCTATGGAGGCATGAAAGATGGATGAAGAGCGTAATGATCTGCAGTGGGATGTTGAAGAAGGCAATAGAGGGGAGAATGTTAGGTTATCGAGGAAAGGGCAGGAACAGAATAGGGATAATGGACTCGATGAATGGTGGAAAGAAGTACACAGAGATGAAGAGAGGCGTGTAGAGTAGGTTGCTGGTTTGTGCTTTCGTTTGGAGTTACAAAATATTTATATTGATAGTTATGTCCATCCAAAAACCTGCCTTAACCGGTAGACAACTTAATATTTAACAAATAATTACATATATATATATAAATATATATATGTATGTGTATAAAAGTGTATATAAATATTTGTCTCTACGGTTGTATTACACACGCTTGTATGAGGGAATTGATCGAGTGGTTGAGGCCCATACCTTCCTCTGCTGCTCCAAATCCTTTTCAGCATGAAATTCAATCGTTAAGTCCGCCATTGTGTGCTTTCGATGATTGGTTTTGCATCTCTTCCGCTTGCCCGTAGATTCAGGGTTTCAGGGATGCCGTCTTTGGGTAGCCTTGGAGGATTGGCTGGCGATTGGTAGTTCTCGTGTGCGCGCTTGGCTGGACTCGACTGCTCGCTCATGCATCGCCGTGGACCCATTCATTCAGTTGAGGGAGGATGGGGGCCAAGGGGCCGTGCTTTAGAGACCCCTGATTGAAGAGGGCCGGCCGTTTTGGATTTTAAAAGCATAAACCCTCTCGATTTCCAGGGCGCTTAACGAGCTGGCGAACTTGGACGGCTAACTCCTCAGGACAGGGCTGGCCACCGTATTAGCCAAAACACCGACACACATCTCTTAGACATATAGGCTGGCGTCCGGTTATTCGTAATAAATGTATTCAGATACACCCTGCTCAATACACCAAGTTTTATGATACTCTGTGTTAGGGTATCGCCAATTTTCGAGCGCAATTTTTAACTTATCATCCATTCTATTTGTTAAACAAGGATATGTAGCCACATGGAAAAAAGACGGAGTCATATTTAACATATTTTTAATTGCCTTGCCTTTTTTATTTCTTTATTTTATACTGTTTTAACTAAATTTCGATGTGAAGCAATGAAATTCCTTGGGCAGTATGTTCGATCTCATGGCAACTGTTTATAAGGTCATACTTTCCAATTACAGTTCAAATTGTTTTTAGCATAAACACGCTATCTAAAATGTTATGCTGTTTAAAAATTACTCTCTGAACAGAAATATTTTTAAGACGGAGCTCCTTACTTATGGGCATGTGGCCATTTTAACGTTAAGCTGTAGCTGTATAATAGCATCATTCCACCTAAGCCTTTGTCTGAACTGTTGTTTTACATGCTATTTTCAAGGTAGATAGTTCTGTATACTTAAAACTCATATTTTCCAATCATAGAATAATCAATGTTGCAAGTAAACACTCCAGAATTTTTTGCCTTTATGTGAAACTTTCCAACTGCGATGCATGCAATTTATCTTTATATTTATGTGCTTCGATGACGGCGAGTCTTTCTCATTTTGTATGGATATTTTCTCTCATTTATTTCCTCGTCTGATAAGGGAAATACAAGTTTACGTTTGTTCTCCTTAGTCATTCCATCCTTCCATTTTATCTCAGAATCAGTCCAAGTCAGTTCTTGGGATTCTTTTATTTTCGGCAAGTTTTGAATTTCATTCTTCACTTAATCTGGTTTCTTGAGGCACGATAAGCGTTTTACTTTTTGCATGTCACCACGCCAGCTCGTTTCTCGTTTTATGAAGCTTGACCATAAAGCTCCCGTTCCCCCGCAGCAGCCGAAGTAGTAGTTCGGTGGTCGGAACGAACCTCAACCCTCCCTCCTTCCGTTCTACCCCACCCCTTGCTGCCCTTGCGACCCCGCGACATCCCCTCCGGGCAACGACGGTGAGGTCTCGATTGGTTCACTTCCCCTCACATGAGATAATATATCATTATCCTCCATACTGAGCCAAGTTACTGAGTGTCGCGGGACCATCTTCTTCCTGTTATCTGCTTGGATTTATTGGGATTTTAAATGTGTGATGCAGTACGATCCATTGTCCCTATCGCTTGCTTTAGCCTTCTCTCTTACATCAACAGAACGTTGCACTAACCTCTAATCCAATCCGATTTCACTGCACCTAGTGCCCGTCTTCTCCTATCCTACCAGATGCTTTCTTATTCACGGCTAATCCCTTTCTCTGTTTTTGTTGCTATGGATTGAATTACGAAAATCATAGCTAAACGTTGAAATGAATTGAAATTGTCTTATCAGTGAATTGTGCATACAGTATTATCTTATTATAAGTTAATAGACAATGTAAATAGAGATGATTGTATTCGTTTGGAACGCTGATGTTAAATGTGATAAATGTCATTGATTAACCGCCGCACTTAAAAATATATAGCCTTTTCTCGTGCACGTATCTTGACCATCCCTCCGCCGCCTCCGAGTGGACGGCCACTAGCGCAAGCCACTACACCCTTTATGCTTCTCGAAATTTCTGGTCGATTTTCTCTTCTTCAATCCCTTAACATTTTAATTACGCTGTTTTAGCCATGACATTCCCACTGTGAGTACATTTGTACCCTTACCAAACTAGCAAAAAAAACGTTGGGTTAGGTTCAGCAAACTCACGACATTCGTTTACCAGTCATATTGTGCTCGGTTCCTCGGAGCCATTTCTAAACTCTTACTCGGGAATGCTTAATTATTACAATTCCATTGCGAAATTGCACCTTACTGGTAACTTTAATTTCAAACACACAATGTATACTATTCCCAGATCTTAAACTTTGTCAAGATTAAGGATTCCTATCACAGAATAAATCATTTCCACGTTCAAACTGTAAGGAAAATAGTCTCCTTCGGCGATAACAGACGGGTATATTTAACATCTTCATCAATGTAAACAAAAAAAATGCCGGGACCGTAAACTAGATTGGCATTAAGTGATAAGAAAGAAAAGGGAAAAGAAAAAAACACAAAAGCCAAAATAAATAATAAAAATAATGAATAATTAAACAAACTTACAACCAGTCGATCACTAGGGTGTGTTAAGAGATAAATGTCACTCTCGTGAATCACATTCACACACACACACACTCTCAGGGTTTTCCAGGATCCTCCTATGTCAGTGACCCGTCAATCACACAAATAAATGAAAATTATTAAAGGTTGTAATGAAACAGAAACGACCTACGTGAATACACAGTCACTCAGTCACTAGGGTATCTCAGACCTGTGAATTTCACACACTCAGTCAGGGTTCACAAGGATCCCTCCTGTGCCATTGACCCGTCAATCACACAGATTCATATAAAACTCTAACAATGATGCACGCACGCTCTCGCTTATTCACTCAATCACTCAGGTGTGCTCGAAACCAAGGACCTTTGTGATTCACAAATACTTACACGTTCAGGGTTTACCAGGATTCCTCCTATACCGGAGACCCGCTAATCACACAGAAATAACAAAACGGAAAATAAGGCTTTGGTAAACACGCAATCATTCAATTTCACAAAGGTCCGATACACCTGAGTGATTGAGGGATTGCGTGTTCACCGAAGTATCTTATTTTACATTGATTCACGACCGTGGCTACGTTCCTTGTATATTGAAATCTTCATCAATGATTTGCAAGATTGAACCCCTTATTAGTAATCTTTATGGGTATTTTTAAATGAATATGCCGATTATAAATGAATTTTTGAAAGTAATGGCATAGATATATACTTTCATGCTTGGAAGAAAACTTTGCTCATGTATTTTCTTCGAAACTTGCCTTTATTTAAAATTAATTAAACTTTAAAGAAGCCTGATCTTAAAAATAAATGTAATATGGTGTGAAATGTTTCGCATATAAGGTGTGTCTCACGTGTGCACGTAGTCGAAGAACCTGACGTGATCGTGAGTGTCGGTGGCAAAGGACCGTGCATTGCAGAAACGTAAGACAGAGAGATAGAAAAGGGATCGGGATAGCACGGTGGTGAATGTACTGGCTTCCCACCCAGAGGTCCTGGTTTCGAATGCCGATGGTGACCGGATTTTGCAGTGGTGTCCCGACCCATGCTTGGGGCGTCGTGTGTTTTTAATGAGCATTTTAATTTAGTTAAACTCTGTTACACATTGCCACCTCATACCTCAAGGAAACAGGGGAATAGAAGGAGGGGACGTGTGGATGCAAGATGGAGGAGGAGGACACGGCGATACAGAGACAGAGTCCTTTAATTGCCCAATTGATGCCGAGGAAAGACGAGAACTGGAAGCTATGCTTGGATATATCTGCATAACGTCTAACAAATTGGGAAATATATGCACGAAGAACCGATTAGGAACTTATATTGGATGGATTTATCAACAAAAGATATATAATATAGTAGAGACGGGGAGAACGACGGAAAGGAAGGGCATGTCACTCATATTTTGTAAAAAAATAAGGAAATTGTATTGGGGGTTTAAAAATAAGGCACCCCAAAAATTGAAACAAAAAATTGTCCGATTCTAATCGAACGGGCCAAAATATTATTGTTTATTTTCGCCTTTCGTTATTAGAGCAGACTAATGGCGACGCCGGGTTTCTCTCCAAACTTTCTCCTTTCCCATCCATCCCTAATGACCTAAGCTGTCGCCTACCCCAATGACTAGTGCGCAGAGCGTGGGAGAGGCGAGCGAGGACGAAGGGGCAGTTGGGAGGACATTGGTCAAAGAGTGCGGAGAAATATTTTTAAATGAGCCTCTCGATTGGACGTCGTCCCGAGAGGGAACGCCGTGTATGCCCGCGGGGAGCGTGCTGGACAAATGGCGCGTATTGTACACTTTGTCGAAATGTGCGAAGGCAGAAGGGCGGGCGGGGAAGAGGCACTCGAGAGGTGCACCGTGGTCGCAGACTGCTGGGGGAGCGGCCTACTCTTCTCATTTCGGGTTCGTCGGTGGGGCGGAGGGGGTGCGCCATGACGGTGAGGCGCCACGGGGTGGAGTGGGGGGGTGTCGGTCCCCGGAGGCCCGCGGGGAATGCCCCCCCTGGATGCAGTGCTGGAGAGTTGGGAGGGAGCGAGTGTGCTCACTTGTGTGGATGGAGGGATTTTGTTTGTCGAGCAGGAGTCGCAACCGCAAAAGCGCACTCGGGGCACCGGTCGGGCCGCTTCCAAATCTCAGTCACGTTTGTCCGACTCTCCCCCTCCCTCTCCTCCCTCCCGCCCTCCCTCCCTCTCTCCGAGTTTTTTGGAATGTGAGGGTGGGCAGAGGGTGGATCGGGCGGAAAGGGGGTCCACTTCTCCCTTTGGCATCCACTTTTATATCCCGACCCCGCGTGCTATCCTATCCTTGCCGACTCTTTTCCACCCCACCCCCTCCCTCCCCCAACCCCTTCTCCTCCCTCCTGCACTCCTGTGGGTGAGCGTGGAGGGAAGCGTGTGTGTGCAATTGGCATCGATTACGGGAGTCCCCTACGAACTGAAAGCGACCGCATTGCGCCTGGCGATCGTCATTTGTTGGTTTTTGTGTGCCGGTCGCGAGCTGAAATGCGATATCCGACCTCCCCCGGCACACTCTTCCTCTCTCTCCTTATCCCTCTGTTCCGTAAGTACAAAATGTTAAGGTGGTAGACGTGGATAGAAGGCGGATTCGCGAGCACTCGGACGGTTGGCAGGACTGTAGGCCGGTGGTACGCGCGTATGCGCCAGGGTTTTTAGGGACTTGTCTCTACACCAGATTGCGATCTTGATTCTGAATCATCAAGTAGTCCCCTCCTTTCACCCCCTCTTAGCCACCAGGATCTTCCGGAACCAACTCGGAAAGTGAACGATGATACCAACTGTTGCAAATACTGTCATGATTTTCATTACACGTTATTAGCGGTGACCAGTGGCTCGAAGCTAGAAGTTCATATACACACCCTCTTAATAGAGTCGAAAACGAAAAATTTTGCATGGTGTGTAATGTAAGTTAAGTTAGCAGATGCTGTATCATTTATTGCCTCCTGCATAACCCGTGCGTTGATTACAGAGTATTGTGTGCTGGTCAAGTATAATTGTGTACAGGTTTAAGAAACGGGCCTTCCTCCGTCTTTATAAGGTTTTGCGTTCATTCCACTCAGTTCAACTTGGCACATTTCATCCTTGTCCTCGGAATACGTATTTATTTTCTCATTTGGCAAGTTGGATCGATTCATGCGTGCTAAATGTGAAGTTTCTATCAAATTAAGGTCACAGTGTCCCTCTCAACTCAGAGTGATATCACCAGGTTTTCCCCTTCCCATTCCATTTCCGGATCAACGGAGAAAGGCAGATAGGGAAGAGGACTTGCACCCAGGCACTAGTCGCAGTGTGGTACAATGTAAGGTGTCTTAATCCTTTCATTAGGCACTCTAATTAGTAGAGGAACGTGCGGACCCTTCCGAAGGAAATATTATATTTTCACGCACACGCACATTGGCGTTAGTGCAAGTCGTATCAAATGGATGGAAATAAGGAAAGGATGACACCGGCGAACAAAGAAGAAATCACTTCCTTCAGAGCAAGAGATGGAAGTGTCTTTATTAAAACATTCTCTTTCTTCTTTTTCGTACAAGCAATCCTCCTTATTCCTCGCTCATTGTTACCCATTTAATTCGCAAAATAATTTTCACATCTTTCTGGAATATCATAAGTATATACAAACAAAATATGATTGATAGATATTACTTGGCATTACTACATCCGCGAAGAGAAAATGTCATGGCGAAAAAAGGTATTTATGCTATTACATTGAACTTCTTGAAATTCACGTAACAAGGACGCAGTTTTGTGTTGAATAATTATGATAACATGAATTTTCTAGAACACTCATAAAACTGATCCTGAATCTTCGAGTTTTTTCAAATTTCCTTTAGAAGTTATCTAAACAATAATCGGAAAAAAGGAAGTGCTATTTCAAGAAATAAAGAGTTAAAAAATATTCGCTAGATTTGTGACATATTGTTGTGGGAAGGAAGAAAATGTCATGGGCTTTATATATTAACTGGGATCTTTTTTCCCCCGAGCTGGAAGTGGGAAAGTATGAATTAGAATTTTAAGCAGAGTAAAGGGCATTCAAGATTTAGTTACAACCCCGTGCACGATTTTAGAACTTCAAGTTGACTAATAATATAAGATACGGATAAAACAGTTGATATAACGAATTCCAACAGGTGTCGATTAAAATACTTGTTATTCCTTGGAAACATTCGTGATTGCTTAAAAATGCTCAACTTCTCAAACACTCTCCGCTCCGTACACACACTTAGCGAATTTCGGTTGTACTGTGGATATAAATAAGTATATGCCACACGTGGCATATACGACACGGAAATAAGTGGTAAAAATAATTTCCCTCTCTGGATTAGAAATGGGAATTCTACCTTACTTAAACTATCTCTGGAGTTTTTATGTGCTCGTGAAAACATCATGACTTTCTCATTTTACTTGGCAGTGTAGACTGGAGACAATTGGGTGAACGTTTTCACATGGTGAAGTGAAGAATTCCTTATGTCTATTTCCATGTGAATATATATATATATATATATATATATATATATATTCACATGGAAATAGGTATAAGAAATATATATTTTCACATTTTATTATTTTATATTTTATGTGTGTGTGTGTGCGTGTACCAAAGTGCTTTGCTTGCTTGTTTGTTTGCTTAAAAATTGTTCGTTAGGATACGCGTATGGTATAATTTAGAATGGAGATTTGTGATTGAATTTGTTGATATCATCAAGTATGAATGCACTTGGTTCATGTGGATTGTTATTTAACTATTCATATGTATGTGTTATCGATGGAAAATATATTTAATGAGACCTATTTCTATTGTGACACTAATGAATGTAATATACTTGCAGTTACACCATACAAGAAGTTTCCTTTTGGTGTATATGCTGTCGAGACAGCCTGGCAATGTGAGCACTTAACGAAAGCGACCGTACTGCCCCTTGCCATTGTCCTCTGTACTGCCTCGCGCGCTTCCTCCTCCTTGCTTGCTTGGGTCCACGCTCTCCGCCTCACACACTCCACTCGTGTATTGACACCCCCGTCCAACCCGCTCCCACCCCACTTGAATACGCATCTTTAGTGACCTCACGACTCCCTATACGACCCCTCGACGTCACCACACTGGTGCGCTGGGCACCTTGGCACAATTCGTAATCGGTGCATCCAATCTTGATTCTTTCTTGTCGGCCAGAATATTCCCGAGGTTTCTTTGACCCTTCGCCTGGGCGTGGCCTCGCGGATCACATTGGCACGCAAACGCTCAGGATTTCCAAGCAGCATTTGTACTTTAGTTCATATTCATAACCTTCCAATATGCATTATTTCGCATGTAACTTTATATTTTCACCCTTTATCGATCATAGTACGATGGCTAATAGATTGGTTAGGCACTCGGGAAAGCAATTGCTTGTACCCGCGTAATTTGGTCATGAAGGGCTTCGTGTCTTTGTATCGTACTCTTCGATACAGAATTGTTGAAGAAAAAGCCATGTTAATAAAGAAAAGAAGTGAAGATTTTTTTCTTATCCCCGGTGGGTTTGTGGGAAAATGCGGCGCTCCGGCCATTACAAAATGCCAAGTTGTTATCGTGGATGTTAACACGGAAGTGGAACATGTTATTCATTCCCTGCTGTGGCGAAAGGCCTCCTCGTATACTGTATGATCAATAATTTGTAGCTCTTAGCCTCTTTCGCCGAGTTGATTCTTTAGCCTCTCGTATTTTTGGGATATTCTCATCGCCGTTATAACTTAAGATGCCCTTTTTTCGCTCTCGTAGATCTGGAAGCCAAATGTATGAAGTGTGTAGAGAAAATAATCTAAACTTTTAGAAGAAAAATTTGTTTTATAATTTCTTCAAGTCTTCGCGATGTTAAAGGAGTTGTGCCTTATTAATATCATGCAATCTGGCATTTAATTTGAAGATCATTTCTTTCTACCGACGAAACTGAGGAATACAATATGAATTCTGAACGTATTTATTTTTTAGTCTTTGGCATTGAAAGGAAAAATAGAGGATTTTTTCCCGGGTTCTGTTGGTCGGCTGTCCATGGTCTCAGCTTTAAATGTTTGACTCGTAAGCATTTTTTTTACTTGGCCCAGTGTTCAAAGTGAATATGGAAATTGACAGTTTTTAATTATTTTTTGAAATATAAGAGACATTGTCATGTGTAGCGAACAAACATTATAAAAACGCCAAAAAGTGATTTACGCAAACTACACAGCTCTTTGACAAATTACAAGAAAACGGGAGATTCCGCGACAGTAATTTTTAAGAGTCATCGGCTCATTGTGCATCACAATACAACATTTTCAGGATGTAAGAATCAATTCAGTCGAGGACAATGATTTTGACACTCTAAAATTGTTACAGTCCATAGCTTTACAGTTGCGAATAGTTCATTATAAAAAATTGCTCTGTTATTAGTATGAACATGCCTGAATCAGTCAAGACCGATGGCGAACCAGTAATCGTATGAGATACAAGATATTGTACTTTATTCTGGCATGAAGAACATAGTTAGGATATGTGTCGAGAAGGCATAATCAAATTAAGGCACTTCGGTATAATAAATAACTTTTTGGCGTCCGAGAGCCTTACATAGTTTGAAAAAAGCTGGGTGATAAACGGAGTCAAGTGCTTATTACTTTTGACATATATGATTGAATTGCGTATTATTATTCCGAAAATATTTTATGTTAACTTGCGGGTATTATTAGTAATTACCAAGTATAACATGGTGGTGAGGTCGGAAAGTATTTGATTGTAATGTTCCGGAATGGAGGTATGCATTTATGGATTGGCGGATGGGTTGTGAGGAAACTTTCTTCTCCACTCTTTTCGATGAGCTCTTGTCCAATTGCCTTCACTGCCTGCGTGTTCGAGTTTCGAGTTTTTATCGCCACCTCTATCGAGAAAAGGCAAGTCTTCCGCTCCGATAGACCTGCAACGCCTATCTCTAATTTTATCTGGGAGTGACCTTCTATATGACGTGCGTATGTAGTCCACTGAAGTTCTCGTCTGACGTGCGAAGGTCTTTCTAGCGCATAGGGTTCACGCAAAGGAGACCTTCGTGGCGAATGAAAAACCATCACAATATACCACCGGCACTGTTTATGGAGCGATGCGTTCGTAATGGCGCCACTCTATAAAACGACCGAAGATAATATCTGATGCTAGATAAAAGATTAAGAGCAAAGAATATTTCATTTTGCTGGAGTTTCTAGGTTTTTTGGTCTCTTTGATTAAATCAATGCACTGAAAGTGTCTTCAGCCCTTCTTATCTATTCATTCTCCTTAGTGACGGAAGAGTATTTCAATGGCTTAGAGTTTTAATCTGTCGCCAAAGTGGTATCGACGAGGCAACATACGTTATTCCTCGACAGCGAAAATAGGATTGTCCATGAGTTATGACAGGAAAGTGTTTAGCGGTCGTTTAGCAATCATGGGCTCACCCGCACTGGCAGTAATGGTTCGAAATTATTTCTTCAAAATTAATGAATTGCATAGCAGAAGCGGTCGATCTTATCGTCCAAGACTTACGTGGACCGCGTTCTGCTTTTCGACGATTCGTTCTCCACACATATTGGTAGCTTATCCGCGTGATTACGCAACCGGCACGACGTAAATGCCATGCGTGTTGCCTCCCGCCCGGATGCGCGTCCCCGCTAGCAGTAATTCGGAGAAGGCGGCAACAGCGGGCGAAGGAGATGTTGAGGGGTAATGGGGTGTTGGGGGCCGTGATAGTGGGGCTCAAGTGGGGAAGAGGGAGGAAGGGAATGAGCATCTCAGACGAACGGAAGCGAATTGAAGTCCTGAAAGGCTGAAGAAGGGAAGAATAGAGGCCCAAGAAATGGAATTCCACGCGACTGCACAATAGCTGTCGGGGACCGTCCGAAATCAGCCTTGGATATGTGGGTTCATCAATGCGTACCCGTTTCATCTCTGGCAAATTTGAATTTTGGCGGGCGGGGCGGGACATTTTTTTCTCTGGAATTTCCAATTGAGTGAGTGACGTAGTTTAGCGAGGAGGAGAAGGGGTGGATATCGAGATCTGAGGACCCGGGTTCTGTTCCCTTTCATTTCAGACTCCCGACTTCATTCAAGCCTCGTGATTGACACATCGATGCCTTTACGGAAAAGACTTGGACGGCAGAGGACACGGCCTCGTTGCTCTGTTGATGTGTGAAAGTCACCCCGCTGTACTGTGAGCTCTAACCTCGTCTATCAGTCCAGCCATAGCGTTTGATTTGTGAGGTTTTGTAAGTGTATTAATTGGAGCATAAATATGATATGGAATTGAATTGAACGCGACGTAATGCATTTTCGTGGTAAGTTGTCTGGGGAGGCCTGTCTATCGTTGTCTGTCTATCGTCTGCTGAGGTCTTGGAATCTTCTTGTCTCTCTGGGGAGAGTCCCATGAGCCAAAGCCATTTGGCCGCCAGTCAGTTGTGATTGGACGTCAAAAAGGGGCACAAGATTCTCCTCGCCTTTCCTTTTGCCCCTTTTGTCCTTTCGGCGCTTCTAGGGCGTGAGTCTCGTTCAATCTGTCCGAGAATTCGTCATTTACTGATTCTACGATCGTATCTTTCTGGCAAGATTCCACTGATTATTTTAAATTTACAATTTCAGTTTCTTCTTTAGACCTTTCATTCTTTCTGTGTTACGTATTCGATCGATCGCATTGCCTGATCTCAAAAAAATAATTTGGAAATGACGATGGTCATTAATATGTGATAAGCGTTTAGCTGGAATGTGAAAAAACGAGGAAATTCATGCCTTTTCATTCTTATGCCTCGTAGCAAACCTCAAATTCTTCCTTTATTTCAAACGAGTACACTATAATCGAATAATTTTGATAAACACTTGAAAAACAACTTGCTCTAGTAAACTAATAATCATAAGAAAGTGTTTGAACGAATCGCTTAAGTTTCCCACTGTTTTTTAGTTTTTTAAATTCCATTCCGACCCTTGCGAAGGAATGATCATCCTACATCTAGACTTTTTTCAACCATTCAAAATAATACCAAAAGAAAAATGTTTTAATCTTTTTGATGAGTAACTTATCTTATCGCTCACTGTAAAAATAGTCCCAAACAGCCATCTGTAAAAAAAACTAGTTTCTTGCTTCCCGGAGTGAAACATGAGCTCTTTATGTGTTCCTTCATTTTTTGCAATTGCTCCAGGCACACTAACAACGAAGTCATAATATTTTGGTATTCTCATGTTTCCACGGTTTTTTCTTATGCGACGAGCGTCGCTGTAATTCAAATAAGGGTGATGATTAATTCATTCTGCCGCGGGCTCTCTCGTGTACGACATATCTCCTGAGCTGAACAAATAAATATTATTTTACGAAGAATACGGAACTGAAAAGTGCTCATTTCCCTATCAATGCCCTTTTAGTACATTGAAATAAAAATTAAACGAAATCTGCTTTGAAAACTATCTCGCATTTGTAAAAACTGGAGCCGATATAGTTTTGATTAAAATATTTACTTTGAGATTTGTTAGATTATTTTTGAATTCCTTAGGACTCTCATTTACACATTTCATGGAGAGCAAAGACATTTTATGCATTCATTTTCAGTAGTTTTCAATTTTTAAGCTATTAAATCCTTCTCATATTGCCCGAGAACATGCGAAAAATCTCCCGGGGCCCTCGGGAATAATCTCATTCAGTGAGTCTTTGGACTTGAGTTTCCTATGCGGACGGTATCACAGGTCTCCGCATTTAAATTTGAATCGGGTCGCTGGGAATTATCGCCGTAAAAGGTCTTGGATTTTTGAAAAGTGGTCGTTTTCCTCTTTTACGCCATCCCTCTCCAATCGGTAATTTTCCAATCAGCGGTGAAACGACTCCTTTGAAAGGAAACCTCCTCCTCCGCCACGGATATTTATCATTTAGGAAAAATGAAACCCTTTGCTTCAATTTTGATTTCCGGATCAATAGCAAAAGATTTCAGATATCAATTCTCGGAAAGTGATATATTTTCCTTTGATAATATTTATACTTTTAAGCATACCAATTGAGAGTAAGCGAAATGAGATTAAATCGGTAAAAAATGCCTCGAGTGAGTATTCTGGCCATCGTTTCCTCTTTCGTTCGACCGTCAACTTTAAGTGCTCTTGTTCCATAATGGCGTCGTTATGGAAATCGATATCCGTTTTGCTGAACATAATAACATGATAATTGTTTATTTTAAATGAATCGCTTTTGTTATCCGAGTTTTATTTTTAGATTCCCAGTTTCGTTTCGCAGAATCGGAGCCTAAAAGAAAAGAAAGAAGGAAAGGGGCATCGTGATATTGACAATACAGAGACGAGGGTGAGGACGCAATCTCGCCTCTCCAATCGTCGCCACTTTGCCCCAATTTCGCCACGGCCCCTTTGACCGGCACCGACCTATCCTGATAGAAAAATCGATAAGGGAAATGAAGATTGGAGGGGAGGCGTGGAAGTGGTTCCCGAAAAGAAATGATGGCGACTATGACGACCGCGGAGCACGCAACGCGAAATAGGGACCACGCTCCTCCCTCGCTTGCCGTTATTCATTTATTTATTTGTTAACTTGACTGTTTTTTTATAAATGCCTTAGTTTTCTTTGTGTTTCATGAAGAATTAAATGTCTCATCAAAAGGGGCGAGGGATGGGGCGCGGACGAGGCCGACTCATGTGCTTGCCCCAGAATATATTCCTGCCTTCGCCTACCCGCGACGACTACTTCTTGAGCGCCCACCTTATGCAGGGGATGTATACAAAGTGTGGGGGCAACACTTTTTCCCTGATGTGCATTGCGTGAAGTGCTGGATTCAGATTGTCAGTCAAGTGTGCGCATGATCGTAAATTGTATATTGGCATTGATAAGATGACAGTGCACACCATTATCGCTGAAAACATGACGATTCGAAAGATCTGCGCTAAACTCGTCCTCCCGAAGGTCTTTGGACGGACGACCAAGAGGAGAGGCGGGAGTGTCTGCTTGCGAAGACCTTCTGCAGCGGCATCGCGATGATTCTTCAACCCCCTTACAGTCCTGACTTGGCACCAGCAGACTATTTCCCATTCCCAAAAGTGAAATCCGCCCTTTCTCAAAGAACAATACCACAATGGAACGCCGAGTGCCGTCGTCAAAGAAGCTTGCACGCTTTTACCCTTAAGAGCCTTTCGCCTACCAGAGAACCTTCGAATCGAGGAAAAAGTCGCTTGCAAAAGTGTTTCTTTGCTCAAGGGGTGAACTTTGAAGAATTTTGAGGTATTTTAGCAATATCTGAAATTATTATGTTTTACTATCGAAAGTTTTCCGTTCCATTTTATGCAAACCATGTATGAGTATGAAGTCGTCGATTTCGATTCGATTAAAGGAAAATTTGAGGACTGGACGATATTCGAGATATTTATGGTTGAAACATGCGGATGTTTTGGCTGTCCTCATTGGTCATCTCTCAAACACTGGGCGGAAATATTCAGTCATGTCTTTCTTTTTCTTGGCTGAGAGTTGCTTATAATATTAGGGTCATCACGTGTACACTCCAATGCTGGTTAGGTTAAAAGATTCCCCTTACTAGGCCTTATACACTATTAAATTTGCTTGGGATTTCTCTTCCTTGTCCTATGTTTCCATCATGCTTTTTTGTGTAATTTCTGCATAGCGCGATGCCGCATAAGAAGCCTCTTCCTTCCTATGGCCCGCTTACCTCCCACGCACTCCCTTTTAAGACAGCCTTTAACATCCGAATATAGATCTCAAAGTCTCCAAGTGTGTTTTCACTTCTTTTGAAGTTCAAATTAGGAAATTCTTCTCATCTCTCACCAAATTTAAAACTCGTCTTCCTCTTTTTGCAACTTACTATCTTCTTTCTCATCCATTTTTAAATCTTAAAAGTTAGTATCTGTCGAGGTTGATTGTAAGAAAATGCATTCACAACTTACTTTTGTGATTTGTGTTTTTTAAAAAATTAATTAATTTGTATTGCTTTTAAAATACACCATCCTCCAATGATGAAAGCATATTTGAAATGACCTGATTGTACTTCAAAACCAGTTTAAATACAGCAGAAAAGTTTTGAAAAACCAAAAACCGGTTCTTTTATAATTCTGTATCCGTTTTCATCGACACTATTTGCTCTTCACTGTCGTCTACGCGTAAATTCATGAATGTAATATATTAGTCTCATAATGTCCTTGGAATATTTCTTGGATATTCCTTTGTGAATCACCAATGCGAAATAAAGGGACAATAGAATATTGCATTCACCCAGGCCCTTCTCCGTCCCTTATTTGCGACCAACGCATAAATGTCGTTCTTCGGCCGGGGGCCAAGCTTAGCTCTCGAGAGAAGGAGAGGCGTCCTGTGTCGTTCCTTTGCGATTCAAGTCAATCTGATTCGCTTCGGATTACGTTGGAAGTCATTACTTTGAGCCGTTTTTGATCGAATCCAAAGATTACAGGAGTCTGGCTGGAATCCGGTCGCTACGTGGTGATTTTATTCACCACTCCCTCCAAAAGAACCTACTTTTAAACCCTTCTTGCCATCTTTTATAAGATTGGGTGATTTGCATCGAATGCCGGGAAGATCGCTCTTGGGTTTCCGCAATAAAAATTGAAAAGTTGCTTCATCTGAAACTTTTGCTATAAGTCCTGTTATACCATTTAAATATTTGGATAGGTAAAGACAGGGCAATGATAAATTTCTTGTCGCCTTCTAACAAAACATAACTTGAAGTCCGACACTACAATTAACTCTTCTTCAATTCCGCATTCATTCTACCTGTCTTCACTCCGCCCAACATAATCCTGCTCCTTTCTCGTTTGCCCAAAATTCTCCCCTCTATCAGAGTCTTCAACATTCCACTGCCGCTCAATACGCCTTTCCATCCATTTTTCCTGCCCCCATAGGATTTCTCCCAACAAACCTCTCTCCTCGCCCTTCATTCCCAGTACTTTCTCATTTGCTTTCCTTTTGGTCCATTTCAAAATCTGCATTATTCTCCACACCCACATTTTAAAAGCCTACAATCTACGTCTATCCTCCTGCTTCAGCGACCCCGTTTCCGTGCTGTACATAGCTACGCTCCATATCAGAGTTTTTACGAGTCTTTTCTTAACCTCCCTACTCAACGTCCCCGTCATCAACTCCCTCCTCTTTGTGAAAGCCCCTTTGCTCAGTGCAATTCTTGTCCTTACATCCTTATTACTTTGACCGTATTGATCCTAAACACTTCCGAGATACGAAGGCTGTTCCATTTGTTTAAGTTTTTCCACTCTGTTTTAACGTTTACCTTAGCCTTCCTGTTTCTCCAAAACCTGGAAGCCCGCAAATAACCTCAGGTCTAGGGTTACTACGCTCCTGGTAATCCTGATTTTATTCCGATTTACAATTTTTGTGAAGCCTGGATACTTCCTGAAACTATGACCTTCCAGCTTTTCAGCCAATTTGGAATCCCGTTTTATTCGACTCTTTCGTTCAACCAGGATTAAGAAAAAACCATAAACACAGTAATCAACCAGAAGGTCGGTTTAGTAGGTGATGGCAGAGCTCACCCATATACTAAGTACTAAGCGGTACCCGAAAAATCAACTAGCTTGGGTGGAGCTGCAGGTGCCCAGAGTGCCTTGCCCGGGAATCGAACCCGGGACCCTCCGGTCAGTAGTCCAATGCTCTACCCACTAGACCACCGCGACCCAACCAGGATTACCAAAAGGTAATTCCTTTATGCCCGACTGCTCTTATTCTGGTTTTCGTTTTAATTTCTAGACTCCAATGAGTAGTTTCGTCTTTCTTCCATTTTTTTCTGCCGGTATCTCAAAGTGGAATTAAACGAGGAAGTGGGCGTCAACCGCCTCCCGATGACCTCCAGAGGGCGGGAAGAAAATCATTGGGACCCCCGCAAAGCACCTCTTAATACAAAGCTATGTGCGCTTGAGCGTATCAGTGTGAATTGGTAGAAAATGGAATTGAATTTGTAATAGACGCTGATCTACAGTCCACTGGTATTCGCATGAATCAGCAGGCCTACCGTCTTTCTTTCGTACAAAACGCGAACGGAGGTGAGAGGATTTTTAAAGGAAGGTACGCGAGACTCTTGTAACATCGTATCATTTTTTGAACCCCGCATTTGCGATTTCACCAATTCCCTAAACAAATCAGTTTCTAGACATCATGTCATTCTGGTCGAAGTAGTTGCCCGTGAATAAATTCTTAAACAAAAAAAACTTTAAAACTGCCCAAAATGACACATATGACTTTCCTTTGACTTGCCCAACAATTTTTCCAGCCGTGCAGTCGCTGATGGGGATCCTGATGGATCCTTACCCCTTCCCTACTAACGGCAAAACCACTGCTAAGCTACTCTCTGAATGCCCTATGTGACGTCCCCCGAGCCATTCGATTAGACCTGACGTCACTCATGGCCCCTTTCTAAATCCACTCCAATCCACTCCAATCCCCGAAATCCCTCCGACTGAGTGCAACCGCATCAGAAGTAAAACCCGCGTCGCACAAGTCGCAATTCCCGATAGCACCCTCGTGAATCTCATCTCGCATCCCTTGCGGCTTCTTTATTCGCCTCAAACAATATCTGATATCTCCCATAGTGCCAACCTTCTTCGGATTTATGCTTCGGCCAATGCACCGAGCCCCTCAACATGAGAACCCATCGCAACTGAGCACCCTCCCACTCACCCACCCCGTCTCCTCCCATTCCCCCGGTCCCTCAGCACGCAGACTTGTTCAAAGAGCATATCCCAGAAGGGAATTGCTACAACATGGGTGTAGTTTTCTCCGTCTACAGCCACGTGAACTCAATTAAGGACAAGAGAACAGCCTGTATTTGGCTTTCTTAAATCCTTCCAATCCACAGATCAAATATTTCTCATTGGAATGCAACAATTAGAGAGTGTAAAAATCATTCGCCTTGACCGGCGAATGATTTTTCCGCTCTGAAATTGATGCATTGAAATGCACACGTAGCGGATGACTCCGTTAAAAGTTACTGTTTCGGCATCTCCCGCAGTTTCTTGAAATTTCTCATTGGCTAAAACGTGACCCCTTTGTCTCTTCGGCGACCCCTCATGTAGTACCAACCCCCTTCGTCTACACTCTCCACACACGCATTATTTCCCCTTCTCCTCTTTCCCTAATCTTTCCGTTAGTAACTCTTCTCTCACTTATCTAGAAACCCACCCAAATATTTAGAAATGTTTCCGTTTTTCTCTTTCCATTTCCGTCCAAGTGCTCTAACCAAACAAGCCGCCGCTCTTAAAAATCGTATTTCTCGCATTTTAAGCGTTTCATGTAACGATAAAACCCCCAAAAGAGTGTGTTAACGATAAAAATAAGTAAAAATACACAATGATAATTCCAGCTTCACAACATGATTAAAGAATAGGTCCAAATGCCGAGTACTTTGCGGAGAATGTTTTCATGAATTGAAATTGACGAAATTTGATCATATAATTAGCCTCTTGGGCGCACAGGAAAGTCGGTCATTTGAATGGTGAGGGTTGACCTCGTTGTAAGCCCAACGGATTTTGAATGTCACTCATTTGCCATCAAGGCAAAAGAGGGAGCAAGTTCCCTTCCGTGTTCCGCCTGCAATGATTTCCGATTACGTGTCCTTGCATGTGCTCTGTTTTTCACATGCTTGCTAATTTCGTTGAATTTTTTATTTGAACACTGTAGCTTTCGGACTTGAGGTAATATTTACTGATATTTTCTTCTATTTACTAATGAATCTTTCTTTTTTTTCAGTGTGTACAGATCCAGAGGACCATTCTTGCGTCCGCCTCTTAGTGCGATGGATACACTTTTGGGCCTGTTGGAAATTCATCCGGTCAAGGTCTGTACTGATTATTTATAAAATGAATTTCAGTGGCGGAAACAATTTACAGATTGAGTCGTGCGCAGATCCCAACATTTTCTATCGGTTTATATTTCGAGGTAAATTTTCAAAACAATATCTGAAACATTTATTCTTATTCTATAATTTTGCTTTGCCTATCTATCTGGCTTGTGACTTGTACTTTTATCCTTAAACTATTTTTCATAAGCGAACTCACACTTGAAAGACTCCAGATTTGTAGAGAAAACGACTCCTGTACAGCAGCACTACATTTAAACTGCTTTCGACGAATCCGATAAATGAAGTATTTCAAGAAATATTGGAAGAGTTTTGAATAATGTGAAATGTTCACTGGAAAGGTCATCCAACGGAATCAGGCAGGACTACGTGCGTCACTGTTCGAATCCCATTCGGTGAATCCATCGCACATGCTTCTTTCGCTTCCGGTACTCTTTTAAAAAATGAAGTCTTTTCTTTAAATTTGCAAGCGCTTTTGCAGGCCACAAGAGAATGAATGAAGTATTCGATGTGGGACATGAATGCGTTGCCGGGCTCTGTGAAAGGAGCTCAGGCAGTTGGGGAATTATGACTCGGAGGGTTATGCGATGGTGGCATGCTAACTCTTTCAACTGCAAAAGTTTCTTTCCGTGAATGATATTTCTCGAACGAAGGGAATTTTTCGTCCACGGAAAAGACGAATTTCACCCGAATATTTTTGCTTCTTAGAAAACCCATTTCTTCTGATCTCGTATTATCAAAGGTGATGGTGTGCCCATTTTTGCTCTTTAGGTATTACAAATTCATTATGAGTAGCTCATCATATATGACATCGTTTCTTGTTCAGGTCACACCAATCATATAAAATATAACACAATTATATAGCCCATAACATTCTCGCGACTTCCACAGCTTTCCAACATATACTTTGGCACTTTGTTTTCATATTTATTCAATTTTTCAAAATTTATCCTGGAATGATTTTGGCCGTAGAATGTCCAAGGGCATCTGATAGTGCAATACAATACAAGTAGGAAAATGGAGTTGTTGACTCTATTGCGGTATTGTTGATTTGGGTATGAAAATGAGTTTTCTAACAAGGGAATGCCAAAAATAAGTCAAGAGAGTGGCAAGGAACTTATTTTAAACATGCAAGCAGTAAAGAATAACCGAGAAAGTATAGAATTTTCCTGGTAGCTGGGTAGTTAACATGTCGGAAGGTGGAGTTGGTGATATAGGCATTAGATTGGACTTCATGGTGGAACGTTGCGTGTGCCGGAGAGAGACGATGAGAGTTATGCGTAGAAAAAAAGTACGGTCATGGCTAAGTTAAGGCATGGAGAGCGGTTTGGGAACTTGACTTTGAGGATGAGTTCGAGGATTTCAGTTGTTTTTATGGAAAAGCATGGAGGATATACGTGTGTTTTGCGCAGGGATGAATAGTAACGGGTGGAGCAAGAATGGACACCCTAGTTTGGTAAAATTACTAAAATAATATACATTTATAACTATATATATATATATATATCAAATAAATATAACTAATATATATAACAAATAAAATAGCGAAATGGGAGTAGTGGCGTCAGCAACGGCAAAAACAACGCCAAATTTAGTAGTTACTGTGCAGTGTGCATGGTAACTACAGTGAGCATCGAGGCTTTGTCGTAGAAACATTCTTTAAGAGCAATGGTGATATGTTGGTGACGCAGAGGGCACTGCGGTCTAGCGACGAAGCGCATTTTCACCTCTCCGGGTCAGTAAATAAACGAAATTTTCGTCACTGGGCGACTGACAACTCTCACGAACTTCAACCAAGACCTCTCCATAGCCCCAAAGTGACAGTTTGGTTCACTGTGTCCTCCATAGCTTCAACAATAACAGATTCAACTGTTGCTATGTATTCTGTGTGCTATTGTGAGGTGCTGGAGAACTTTTTACTCCCCATAATGGTAGAGTATATTGAGGAATATGGCACAGATGCCTTCTGGTTTCAACAGGATGGTGCCATGGCTCATACCGCCCGTCGTTCACGCCAAATCCTGCAAGAACAATTTCCCGGCCACCACATCTCCCAACGAGGGGATGCTCCACGGCCCTCTCGGAATCGAGTCCATGTGATTCTTTTTGGGGATATTTCAAAGCTGGTTTAAAACAAGGTTTACAAGCTGGTTTACAACAAAGCAAAGAGGTTTACAAAGTTTGACCTTGGTAGCTCTTTAGGAGGCAATTACAGATGTAATCGCTGGAATAACGCCAGATATGCTGAGAAGAGTTTTCGAAAACTTTTTGAACGACTCAACTTGCGCATCTCTCACCAAGGCCATCACTTCAATGAAATAATTTTTAAAACCTTAAAAAAATGACATTGAACGCAGTTTTCAGAAATAAAAATATTTTTTAATTATCTTGGTATTTTTACAATGCACCCATCAAATCAGGGAGTTCACTCTGCTTCACCTTGTTTATATCGGCAGAAAAAGCAGAAGCAGCGAGGAATTCCGCGAGAGTAACAAAAGAGAAGTGTCGATTTCACTAATGTGAGAGGTTCCTATCCTGTATCTATCTTCCCTGACCGATGTACCCCTCCCAGTAGTCCCCACCCGGAGATTCGATTGGGGGATTATTTTACTTCCGGAATATTCGACTGGGAAGGATGTCGTCATGTGGAACAGGATTGCAATAGTGCGGGGCTGAATCTCCTCGGGATACTAATGAGGTGGTTGCTTCCGCATCGCAGTACTTCGGCCGATTGCGTGAACTCCACTCTCGCCCAAAGCAGTGACTGTTGATGCCGAACCGATCTCCTTGATCTGTGCCATCAATGGCCTTTACTGAGAGCTGCTTCCTCTCAGTAGTCGGGTCATTTTGTGTTGCGTGTAAAATTTGCCCACCGCTGGTAAATACTTTCCGAAAAAATAGCCAGAAAAATATTCTCTGTGATAGGATCTCGAACATGCGACCCTCGGTATGAGTATCGAACACCCTACCGCTGGCCCGCTAAGATTTCCTTTGAGAAAAGTAGCACCAGATGGATTGGCCCTGAGGCACAATGGATTCGTGAAGATTATAGTAGAAGGAAGAATGGAGGGAAAAGTCCCAAGAGGAAGGCCAATCAATTGATAAATGCATGGAACAAATGAAGAAATTACACTGCAAATAATAGCAGGAAGTAAGCCAATTAGCATCGGATAGGGTAGGAAGGAGGGCTGCAGTCAACCAATCATAGGATTGAACGGCCAGTGATGACGATGAAAGGATTCCATTCTTCTCGTATTTGTGTTCCCGCCGACAGTTTCCTCTCGGGTCCTTTGAATTTCTTAAGGAAATACACTTGATATGAGAGTTCTGCACTCTGTCTGCTGTGATAACCCCAGGCGTATTACGAGTGCGACTTCGAATACTTGGTGACTTTGTGTTCGAACCCCTTCGAGAAATGAGTTTACCCGGATTGTCTGCTTCGAGAAAAGGGTATCTAATTCGCCGTTAGTTTTCCTGGGGACGATTTAAATGGATCTATGTCTTTATCTAAATTCACATGTGTGATAAATTGCAACCAAGGCAAGAGGTGATATAGCTCAGGTGATTCTCTGTTGCAGGAAAATAGATCTTTGAATGTTTCAGGCCATCAAAAGAAATGTAAAAAGACGAATGACAGGAACGAAAGTTTAATTCCTTGATTTCCTGATCGCTGCAATGCTTTACATCCCGCTGCATCATTGCCCTCGCGTGTGCTGCTGATTCGCGCAGTGGCTCCGGGAGATTGGCCTGGGAGTGGGCATGGGTTTGAGGTTGGAGTGCCCATGAGGGTGCGGGGGAGGACTAGATAATGATATTCGGCGCAGCTTGCGCCGTTGCTGAAATAGTGGGAACAGACGAATCTCTATTACCTATACTTATCATGTGTATCGATGCTTTTGGCATCAAAGTAGTTGAGCATCTTAGTAACTAGTAAACATTTGTTTAAATGTTTCGCACAATTGTAATTTAGATCTTTTGATTGGGCTTAGTGGGTGATTAATTAAAAAAAACTCAGGAAAATGCAGCATCATGACTCTTGCTCTGAAAACAGAGCCCCTGACATTCAACTACACCTTTAACTCAACTCCTTTTAACAGAGTGATAACCATGAAAGCCCCAGACGTTTTAATCGACAAAAAATTTAAGGAGGAAGCGGAGAAGCTTCGTGGAAGGAAGAGAGCTTCGTACCATATCCAGAAGGGGATATGGTACGAAGGGGGGGTCTTTTAGACCCGCACCATTCCCTGCTTTCCACTGCATGCTCCGAAATTCACGGTGAAGCCCAAATGCAGGGCGTTCTTTTAATTTAATCGTTCACCAGCAGCTATATATCTGGAGAGGGCTTTACGTACACTCGTATTCTACGCAGAATGGAGGAGGAAACTGTACGTTAGTAATACAATTCGTTAAATCCTTCAACAAATAGTCTCATAGTCAGATAAATGGTCTCAAACAGAGTGCGGAAACAAAAGTGAAATGTTTTTCGAGTGAAAAGGTCATTCTAGCGTCACTTGCAAGATTTTTATACTAATTTATGTGCGAAATCGTTTTGTATGAAAACCAAGCAATTTTTTTGTTATACTTTGTAAGCTAATAAAATAATCCAGTTAGTTACTCATTTTTTGGGCTATAAAAATCTGATATTTTATTTAATTCCTTAAAAATATGAGGAAAACACGCACGGGACATGCTTCGTCTATCACGCCTTTGAAAGTTTATTTCCGTTATGGAATTCAGATAAACAGGTGAAGCTATTAGACCTAATATTTCATCGAGGAATCCGTCATTCATCCATTGATCACCACAACATTTCAAAGACACCTAAAGTTGGCCTTATGAGATTTATTTCCTACGGTCACATTCGGGAGTGTATCTCTGGTGCTTATGTTCTGAAATTTACTACTGGACGGTTGAAGTTGCCGTGCGGCTGTGGTCGTGGAAATACTAATCTGTTAAAATGAGATATTAATATTGATAGTGGAAGGTCTTTGTGTGCATCGCTATTCTCCCAATAATAATCTCTGCTCCTCTATTACTATCTCCTGTTTAGTTTTAAATATCTTATTTCGCCTAAGTAAACTAGAGACAGGTAAATTCAGTCATATGCTTCTATTGGAATTAAAAAAAATCACATTGTGTTTCTCGAAAGACTCTAGTTCGCCTTTTGCGCATCAATCATTTGTTAACTTTTCGGAGTAAAAGAAACACTTCCCTTGTGTGATTTCTTTTATCACTCCCGGTTCTTGCGAACATATTCCGCGCCTGTCATGTTAATATGTGCATTGTTATATTCCTGCTCTCCTCTACTCCCCATATATTCCTCTCCTCTTGAGAATTTCTTTTGACTACAATCAGGCGTGAACTTCTCCGTCAACCCCTTCTTCGCCCTCAGACTATTTCCTCTTCTTCTCTCTCGCTTCTTTGTTGATTCCGCACTCATTCTCTTTTTCAAGTGTATCAAACTCTCGAAACATCATTGGTCGAACCCTTTGGAGTTCCTTGTAATTTTTGCATTTGGAAATATAAGGAAATACTATCGACTTTCTCTCACGAAATGACTGTAATCACATCCATGAAAGTATGAAATATGAGTGAATCTATGCTCTGACGGAGCTCTACGCAAGGAGACACGCTACGTCACATTTATTTACGTCACTTTTACTTTTTAAATAGAAGTATTGTTGAATGTAACCAGCTGCCTGGAGGGATGTTTGAGCCCTTTCCATCAATTTTGAGAGTTTTAAGAATGGACGCAACGCAGCCACTGCCCAAAGGACAGGGTGATACTTTATTTATCAGAGATATTATATTATTTTATTTATTAGAAATATTGTTCTCTACGTAGTGTGAATAGTGTGAGAAGTTGGATTGTCAAAGTGTGTGGTGTCATAACAGTGCGTGATTTTGGAAGTGGTGTGATGTTGTGCGGTGTGAACCAGGGTCATGTGTGATGGTTGGGAAATCCAAGAATCTTTAAGTGATATTGTTTTTAAATGCATTTTCTTTCATGTATGTTTTTCTTCTTGCGCATTATAAGGGTGCATCACTAGACGTTGCCACCGGGCCATTTTCCTAATTGTAACGAAATGTAAAAAGATAATAATAGGCAATAAATACGTCAGTTATTACATTATATAGTGTACTTTTCATTAGTTTATACATCCGACCTAATGAAGCTCAAGCAGTGATTTCCACTGGTTTGAATTTTAATTAAAAAAGAATTAGGTGTATTTATGTGTGTATATTTGAACGTAAGATGTTATTAGTTGATAACGTATCAAATTCTGGGCGATAGAGTCACGCGGACCAAGTCTCCTTTAAAACAGGGGACCTGGCTTTTCATTTCCAAGCATTGATAGTAACAGTTTGCTAGATATAAAGCTGTTATCAATGGATTTGAAAAGGGCAGCACAAAGCATACCTATTTTTGGCGAAAAACAAATTTAAACTAGGATAAAAATATGATAAAGGAGGATACAATTGTTGTTTCCATATCTAATACAGGATTTTTAAGAAAACCGTTGAAACACAATGAAACCCATTTCAAATCTTAATTCCAGATTCATGCTTGAGTTAAGGCGGACCAGTTTGATCACAAGTGGTTGGCCTTAAAAGGGGAACCTTAGCAATGTCGCCAGAGGTACGCGATGGATTCTAAGTGGGAGTATTTTTATTAAATAAGTACCTAGAATAATCTAGTCACATAAATTTCATATTTTTCATAATTTCCCACGTATTTCATACTGAGACGTAGGCAATAAAGATCAGACATTTGCAGTTATTTGCACCATTCTTGGTGTCACCTTAAAAGCCATACAAGGTTTGTATAAAAAGTATCGGTCAAAAGTTTTCCTTAACGTGTGCGTGAATTGCTGAATTCAAACCGTCAGTTAAGTGTGCGCATGTTCGCAGTTCATGTTATTGGCATTGATAAGATGATGACAGTGCACACACCATTATTATCACTCAAAATGTGGCAAATCGAAAGGTCTGCGCTAAAATCGTCCTCCCGAAGGTGTTTGGACGGACGGCCAAGAGCAGAGTCGAGAGTGTCTGCCTGCGAAGACCTTCTATCACGTCATCGCGACGACTCCCCAACTCCCTTAGAGTCCCGACTTGGCACCAGCAGAATATTATTCCTATTCTGGAAAGTGAAGTCCTCTCTCCCTCAAAGGACGACACCACCATGGGACTCTTAATCAAGCCGTCAAAGAAGCTTGTACGCGTACACTTGAGGACCTCCCGCCTTCAAGGGAGCCTTTCAGTCGTAGAAAATATGCGGGAAAAAGTGTTTCGACGGTCATGGGATGTACTTTGAAGAATTTGGAGATATCGCAGTAATATCTAAATTAAAATCTGTTTTGCCGAAATTTTTCCCGATACTTTTTATACGCACCATGCATGCTTATGGGGCTTTGTTATAAGTACATTCATTCTGCCAAAGTTATACGCAAAATATAATGTATTCTGCAGTTCTTTGAAGTTCGACAAAGGTTTGGATGTGTCACTCAAAATAGTGTCGGAGACTTCCCGACGACATTTCATTTCCCTCCCCTCGCACTGAGAGGGAAGGAAAGAGAACTTGGACGATGCCTCCTCCTTCCGCCGGTAATCCTCGGAAAATGATGGGCAAAGAAACTTTCCGGCTTTTGGCATCGCATACAGTTCCTTGGATCATTGTCCAAGACTAACTTTCACCCTTGGGCGGTTGACTTTCTCACAAAAGAAAGGGATTAAGGGCACTCGGCGCCTTGTTTGCGGCCGTACGCGCCGATTCTCTCCAGCTGATTCGTGACATCTTCTCCTCTCTTTTTCTGGAAGGTAGCGTTTGATTGCTAACTGGTTGGTCACGGTGTCGATTTTAGCCCCGGGTAATACCCATGCCTTTGGTCCAACTGCGAGAGATCCACTCTCCAGAAAAAGCGACCAAAGTCAATGTTTAGTAATGAACATGGCAAAACGTCCATATTTTCCCATAAAAATATTGAGAGGCTTTATTGTTTTTGTCAATTTCATTTATCGATAAAAGAATTTTCAGCAGCATTTTCTATATTTTTGTTGGCTAATGCCATCTCGTTCCTTCGTTTGAATACTCGTAATTGAAAACTTAGATGTTAGTGTGAATTCATTACAGTAACGGATTTTATTATTGTCAGATTAATTATAACCATTGGTCAATTACCAGAGTGATATAATCGTTAAAATAATACCTAATTTTGAGCATGTCCTCGCTTTTACTTACTATTTAATTATATATAATATTTACACAAACATCTTATTAAAAGTTATTATAATTACGCTTATATTTTAGTACTCAAGACTATATTGTTTACCCGTGAAGTTGCATGCACAATGAAAGAAAATAAGTCAGCAGTGAACTCAAATCCGCAATTAGATGAATTTAGTGGGTATTCGCATGTTTTCACCACAAATAAAATAAACAGTCGCATACATATGCCATGTGGAGAACAAGTCATTATGTTAGTAAACTGAATCAGAATATGAACCTAAATAACAAATTTTATTTTAGGGGCAGAATAATTTCAAAATAAATGATTATACCGTTAATGGGAATGGCTTCTGTGCAGAGTAGATTGTAATAGTTGTAGGCTGTCGGTTTGCAGTGTACGAATTGTTTTAATCGATTTCTTCCTCTCTTTGTGTCAAGATACTGGGTATCATCAGCAAGATCGTATTTTTGAAAATAATAATTGATAAAAGAATAATACCATTATTGCGTAGGAGTATGGTAGTTTTTGTCGAAAATAACGAAACTTCAAGCATAAGAATCTTTACCAAATGTTGTAGTCGAGCGCTGAAATTTTTCAGAGGAGAGAGTCGACAGGATATGCCACATTACCAAAAGGAAAGACCGAGCGGCAGGTGGGAAAGGGAAGGTGGCGGGCACGGGGGCCCTGCTTCGGCCACCCTGGCGGGCGTCGCGAACGGATGCGGGTCGTCTTGCATGGAGCACCATGGAAGCAGCGATACGTCTCTGTCGCCTCGGCGCCAACTTTGCCCTCACAGAGTGATAAGCAACAGAGACGTTTTAAAACAGAAGTTTCCCCATCGTACTTTGTGCGTTGTATGCGGAAAAATGCAGGCTGCTGAAACGACCCGCCTTAAGCTTCACACCATATATAAGGTCTTATGCGAGATGAAGGGGAGAGAAGGAGAACGTGGGGAGAGGGGAGGCTATGGCACGAAGAAGTTCGGAAGGGGCAATGACGCGTCTCTGCAAACGAGTGTTTGTGTGTGTATCTCATTATTGATGTTTCGCTGGCTATCGTTTAAGTATAGGTTAGGTTTTGGAAGGGCACAGTTAAACAGTCCTACAGTTCTTAGCCGAACAAAGCGAAACAAAACCCACGACTGTGTAGTCAATTGCTCATCAAATCCGCATGTGCAAGACTTGTTTGAAAAGTGTTGGTAACAGTTTTTAAAATTTGAGTAGGGGTAGTTTCAGGAGAGGCAACCGACTGTTGAGGTCTTTTATGCCATTAAAGTTGGACAGGATGGGATGAAGGGTGGAGAGAAACCCGGCGTCGCCATTAGCCTTAACTTAAGGCCCTAAGCTCTTAACGAAAGGTCCAGGTCCGCAGCTTACCGTCCCATCCGACGGACGATGTTCTCACTCGTGTGTGTGTGTCCACAAACAAATAGCCCACCACAAATCACCTCAAGTAAGGATCGGAATGCCACTGAAAAATATCTGCAACCGCCGGAATTCGAACCCGGGCCCTCAGAATGGGAAACTAGAACGTTAACCACCGCAACATCATCCTGATCCCCTTTTTTGAGCATTAAGTAATCATGATGAATGCATTTCATATTTTGCTCTTGGAGTTCAATGCTCTCACTAGTTTTACTGCCTTACAATATAATTTAAATATTTTTCGTAGGATCAATAAAAGAATTCTAAAGTTAAAATATCAACTGTACGCGTAAATGGATAATATTTACAATGTAACGATTTCAGAGTGTAAAAATCATTCGTCTTGACAGGGATGAATGAGTGAATAAAAGAGCGAATGATTTTTACGCTCTAAAATTTGTTGCATTGCAATGCGCATTTAGCGGATGACTCCGTCAAAAAGATTCTGTCGCGGCAACTCCCGCAGTTTCTTGAAAGTAGGTTACATTTAGCTCCAATTGTTATGAAGCATTATTTAGCTCGGGCTGTACATAATTGGTTTGTAAGTTGTTCCATGGTGCTTTGTTTTGATTATTTCAATGAATTGTTCTATTTTAATTAGATATCCTATTATTTAGAAAGGGAGCAATGTCGTTGGGACATCGCAATCGGGTGTCATTTGTTCGCCTCCTCCCCCAGAAGACTTCTTCGGCGGATACTCCCCCGCTCTTGCCTCCTCCACATGCTCTCAACGTTCTTCGTATACCTTATCGTTAGTAACTCACATCTTCCATTCGGTGATTCTTTTTTTCATTATTACGTGACCCACGGCATCTCCCCTGCGGTCCACTCCTTACTCCGCACGCTAGCGGGAGCAGAGTACTCCCATGAGTTTTAATGAACCTATTTGAAGTTCGGTTTGTTTAGCATTTTTCAGAGGTTTCCGGCAGGGCCCGCTGTGTTCCACCCCGCTCCCTGCCGCTCTTGGCCCCTTTCCTCGGGCCTTCCTCGGGCCCGGCAGTGCCCGATGCGGCCCAGACTGCGGCTGCCGTCGAATAACGGCGAGTACCGCGTCGGGGCCCGTAAGTGGTCACCCCTTGGCCGGTCGCCTCGGGGCGGACGTATGTGCTCAGGGCAAGTCTTTCCGCCCGGCTTCTGCTAATCCGCGCGCCGGGGGACCGTGTTTGCATTGGGGTTCGTTGCCCCCTCCCTCCCGCTCTGATGATGAGTGAGGTGAAGGGGCGGGGGGGGGGGAGAGAAGGGGCGTGGGTTGGTTAACCCGCCCTCTTGCCCCAAAAAGACTTTCAAGTCCCTCCCCACCCCGGTGCCCACATGCGCGTCGATTGCGTCGCCTAGGCGTCGTCGGAGTGCCATCGTGGCACGGTTCGTTGGCGCAAACGGACCACCTTTTAACCCTTTCCCTCCGCCCTGCTGACCCTTTCGTCCCCGTTTCGTTCCAATCAGACTTGTTTGATGAAACGCTTCGCCCTTCCGTTCTCCGCCAAGTGGACTGGGGTCGAAGGGCGGGCGGGGCTCGTGGAGAAATGGGGGTCTTGGGGCAAAGAAGGGGTACAAAGAACGCAAAGAACGTTCGGCGACCAAATATTGGACCGCGTGGGTGAAATGCTGAAACGGCGATTCCAACGCGGGACAAGTTGCCCAGAGAAGCCTGGGCCGGGAGCAAGTTGCCTCTTTCTTCCAGGGAATACACATCCGTTTCTTGTTTGCTCGATTACCAAAACTCCCCACTTAATTGTATGAAACACGTCGATCTCTTAATTACCTTTCGCTACATGGCTATGTGCCAATAAGAATGAATTTTTATTATAGTAACGATGCATGTTTTTCATAAAAAGTATCTGAAAATAGATTTATTTAGATATTACTTGTACAATGCCTTATTATTCTTCTTAAGCGTCTGCAAACTTTTGGCCTTGCGGCTTTTCCACGACTCGAAGGCTCGAAGGTAGGCGTATTCTGGACAAGGGTAGAAGCGTGCAAGGTTGTTTGACGGCACTTAGGGTTTCATAGTGGTGGTGTACTTTGAGTGAGGAAGGATTTCACTTTTGGGAATAGGAATAGTATTCTGCTGGTGCCAAGTGGGATTATAAGGGGGCGGGGGAATCGTCGCGATGTCGTCGCAGGTCTGAATTCAGCACTTCACGCACACGTCGGGGAAAAATTGTCACCGATACTTTTTATACATACTTTGTACGTGCTTGTTCATGACTCATTTCATGATAAAACTCAAAAGGGCATCTCAGTACCATCAATGCATGTTATATTGCAGGGTCCCCGTTTTTCCCTACCCCCTTCCCGCCCCTTCCTGCTCCCCTCCGCCCGCTCCCACCCTCGCCCCCAAGCCCTCCCTTGCGCCTCCTCGGGACGTGCGGCACGCGTCCTGCCTGCCCCCACCCTGTCAGTTTGGAGGGCCTCTTTTCAACCTTCATTCTCCATATGTTCTTCCTTCATATTCATCTACATCTACATCTACATAATACCCCGCAAGCCGCCGCAAGGGCGTGTGGCGGGGGGTGTTAGGCCACCACCCAAAAAAAGGAAAAAAGAAAAAGGAAAAAAGAAACACCGCATTCAAAACCAACACACACATGCAAACCCCAATCCACAGCAGTGCACACATTCATTGCAACACCCCATCATTCGACGCGCATGCAACCACACATCCACCCATCCTCACTCCAAAAGCATGCAAGTACATACGCCTACCTACAACAAACAATTCCACCCCAGGATGCAGCAAGAAACCTATCACGAACGTGCCAGCCAGTTTACAGCAAGTAGCCAGGCGAAACACCACCACCACAAGAGCGTTCCACACAAAACTCTCTCCCACCCAAGGCGAGGAATCCGGCCCAGCGCTGCAGGTGGGAGGAGGGCACACCCGCGGAGAGGGACAAGGGATGGAAGGGTGGAGCATGAAGTTCGTAAAGACGCTCGGGCATGCATATTAAGGCAGCACCGCTAGCTTAATTCTCACAAATGCATTATCCGCCATACGAGTGAATTTATGAAAAATTACTAATTTCAAAGACCTGAATATAAAATCAAATTTTCAGATGAAATTATTAATTTTACAGGAAATGAATGACCATTTGAAATGATGAATAACCATACCATGTAATGAGTTATCGGTTTGGACTGAAATCAGTCGCAACATATCGCCTTTCAATGCATTGCAAGTAAATCTGGGCGTCTTCAATTGAAAGCGTTGTGTGATGTCTCTGATCTTCCTAAGGAAATGAATTAGAATGAGAGGTCCTCTTGGTACCATTTAACAGGTGTTGTTTGACAATCTCACATCGTGATTGGGTCGGAGGGACGGGGTGTGCACCCTCCCCAGTCACATTAGCACGCGCCTTGACTGCCGTGTCTTGATTTTCGATTAATGCAGTGCTTGCGTTCTTGGCCATTTTCTCCGTTTTGCGTTTCCAACTCTAAAGGCAGTTTTTATGCCCACACCTCCAATATCATATTTCATTGCCTCGCTGTATTTCGCAATGAAATTTGTCCCAGGCCCGCCCAGGATCTTTTTCTTCCTAAAAGGTTGCGAATCTGAGAACGCCGCTGAGATTAATTTAAAGGGTGCATATGCTATCGGGGTGTGATAGGGATTTAATACTGAATTGAGAAGAAAGGAGGACTTCAGTGAACCAATCATGAGTTAGAAATGAACACGTTGGTGATGATGGTCTGCTGCTGCAGAATTAGAGATTTCCTACACAGGGTTCCGATTTGCAAATCCTGCGGAAAGCCAACTAGATGTTCGCTTCACGCATATGTCCAATGGAAATTAAAATCTGGGTAGTATAGAGGAAAAATACCAGCTTTTCAAAAAACCAATGTCATAAGCAGAAAAAGAATACATAATTCAGGAGTTCAGATCAGCGGAAAATAACTGAGAAATGTGGATTACGGACGAATAATTAAGGAAAATAGACGAGGGAAGGAAATGGAAGAATGCAAACCCAGAGATAGGCGGAAAAGATTTTGAAGAGCTCCAAGATAAACATAGGTGGGAAATAAACAGTGAAAGAAGCGTGTGTTTGTGTTTGCATGTGTGTGTTTGTTTTGAATGCGGTATTTCGTTTTTCCTTTTTTGGGTGGTGACCTAACACCCCCCGCCACACGCCCTTGCGGCGGCTTGCGGGGTATTATGTAGATGTAGATGTAGATGAAGCGTGGCGGAGAAGAAGTGCGAGGATGTGGAAAGTTTAAGGAGGAAGTGTGTAATTGTTGCGTAAACACTGTTAAAGAAGTCGAAGTGTGAAAATCTGTGACAGCAACCAAAGATAGGTCTGAAAAATTATAGTAGATCCAGAGAGGATGAAAAAGACACGGAATGAATAAAAAGAGGAACTGTTTTATGGTAAAGACCTTAGAACAGCTAGGCTAGACATGGAAAGAGAATATGACGACAATGAGGCTAACTTAAGTCCAGGCAAAATCAAATGGAGAGACAGAAGGGGTATTAGGGGAATTGAAATCAAATAAGTCCGTGGGATTTATGAAATAATTGTGGAATTTCTAAAAGACTTAGGAGTAAAGGAAGCAAGGAATAAATTGGTGGAACAAGAGACTGATCCGCAACCTGTACATGTCTCCGACTGCTCAAGTGCGAGTGGGGAACGGAGAGTCCGGGTGGGCAGTGTTGGGAAGAGGGGTGAGGCAGGGCTGCCCATTGTCACAGGTGCTGTTCAAGGTATATGTGGAGGAAATGATTAAGGAGGCATGGGAAGAACTGGAACTAGGAATGAGAGTCGGAGGGGAATTCGTAAAATCGGTTAGGTTTGCTCTTGACCATGGTGTTAATATACCATAATAATCACTATCCAATTTTCGTCCAAGAAAGGTCTCCCATCCAAAAATATATACATTCTTTTTCTACCTCATATTAAGAGCCCTATTTCTATTTGCCACCCAAAATCCACAAAACCTATAACCTCGGGCGCCCCATTGTCTCCAGCATCAACTCAGGCACTGAACGAATCTCTACATTAATAGACAACCCCTGCAACCTATTGTCACTTCACTCCCTTCTTACTTCAAATATTAGAACCACTTTCTGGAACGTTTACACTCAGTTCTAATTCCTCACAACATGGTGATTCTCATGGCCACAATAGCCGTTACATCTCTCTACACCTCCATTCTCCACAAAGAAGGCTTAGAAGCCCTGAAATATTGCCTCTCTCTACGACCGACACCACACACTCCATCCACAGATATTCTCATCGAACTTACCCAATTCGTCCTCACCAAAATCCTTTCCAATTCAACGACAAAATCTATTTACGAACAAAAGACACTGCAATGGGCACACATATGCTCCTTCATAAGCCAAAAGTTTTATGGGTAAAATTGAACGTACCCCTCTCCATAAAAAACCCTTAAACCACTCTTAAGGGTCCGCTACATGGATGACATTTTCCTCCTGTGGTCCCACGGTCCCGAAACTTTATCCAACCTCGTTCCCTCTCTCAACTCCTCTTTCTAGGTATCTTTCACCTCATCTATATCTGATTCAAATATTACTTTCCTCGGTACAGACATTCACCCCCAGAACAATAAACATGACACCTGAATCCACACTGAACAGACCAACAATCAACAATACCTTTATTTCAATAGCTAACACCCATCACATACAAAACGCTTCATCCCCTTCTCACTTTCAGTCCGTGGCCTCCGTCTCTGCAACAACACCCCCTCCAAACAGAAATACATAGACCAGTTCCATGACTCTCTCAGGAAATGCGGGTAGCCGGAAAAACTACTGAACAGTAAAATTCTCAAGCAGTCAACCCAATACACTCCTCTCCCCAAACCAAACCGCCCAAAATGCCCTAACCTTATCACTACTTTCTTCCCCGGAACCCAGAATATTAAACTAATAATCCGTGACCTCTTCCCATTTATTAATAACAGTCTGTCCACATCAATTTTTTCCCACATTGTTCCTCCGTTTCGTTTATACGTCCGTCAGAGTTTCGAGACATCCCCAAGACCACCGGCGGGCACCCCTGTCTCTTCCCCGCCCTTGTCCGCACCATGAAACCGCCCACGCTGCAAATGCTACCATCTCCTAAGACCCCCCACCTCCCTTACTACCAATTCCCAATCCGACGCCACCTAATTCCCAGAAAACATTATATGACGCCTCTCCTGTAACCCCTGCCCTACCTTCTACGTGGGTGAATGCACGACCATCCTTTCCCTCCGTATGGATTATTATTCGGTAATCTACTGGTTAAGGTAATTTTTTGGATAGAAACAACTATCAAATGAATATTTTGTTACTCCAAACAAAACCCAATCCAGCAACCTAATCTACATCAGTTCTCTCTTCATCTCTGTGTACTTCTTTCCTCCCTTCATCCCGCCCAACATCCCTATCCTGTTCCTGCCCTTTCCTCATTTGCCCAACATTCTTCCATTACAGTCTTCAACATCCCACTGCCGCTCAACATACCTTTCATCCATTTTTCTTGCCTCCATTGGATATCTTCCAACAAACCCCTCTCAAGAATGACTCCGTTCTCAAGTTGTCACCTCGTTGGTTGTTTTTCTGACAACAGTTTCTCCCGTGTTCCAACGAGTGTCTTCATGTAGAAGTGTCGGAACGTTGTTTTGGCCTCGTTTATGTGTTTCACGTCTCCCTCCCTGCTCTGTGCTTGTTCGGGGGTTTCCCGCCAAATTCTTTTCGCGGCACTTCGATCTGAAGACGCTCGTTGAAACACGGGCGAAACTGTTTTCAGAAAAACAACCAACGCGGTGATATCCCGAGAATGGAGAGTCATTCATCTGAACGCCGCGAAAATTTACGATCCCCTCTCCTTACCCACCATCACCAGTACTTCCTCATTTGTTTTCCTTTCGGTCCATTTCACCTTCTCTATTCTTCTCCACAACCGACATTTCAAAAGCCTCCAGTCTACGTCAATCCTCCTGCTTCAGCGACCACGTCTCCGCCACTTACAAAACTACACTCCATCTCAGAATTTTTTCGAGTCTTTTCTTAACCTCCCTACTCAACGTCCCCGTCATCAACTCCCTACTCCTTGAGAAAGTCTCCTTGCCTAGCGCAATTCTTCTCATTACGTCCCTACTACTTTGACTGTGTTACCGTTATTACACCAAGTTTTCCATCTCCCTTAATTATCCCATCCCTGCTAACACTGCTTCTCACGACTAATCCTTCGATGACTGCTTCAAGCCCACCGAATGCACCCAATAATAGCTGCCTATATACAGAGTCGCACCCAAAAGTGGTAAAACGGATTTTCTCTGGGGCGAACGGATCGGCGGAGGGGGGTCTGCCTGGCAGGGTAAGGTGGAGCGGGCTCTTAGCAACAGACCGACACAAACTTCAGTCGCCTGCGGGCTGTCATTGAGTGAGGACACCGTTTTTAGTGAAGCAAGGTTTTTGTCCGCGTCGAAAAACAAAATGAATTCGAATTTAGAGCAACGTTATTCCGTGAAGTTTTGTGCGAAACTCGGGAAGACGGCAACTGAGACCCTCGATATGATCAAACAGACTTATGGGGACACTGCCTAAAGCCGTTCCACAGTATTTGAGTGGCACAAGTTGTTTAAAGAGGGTAGGGAGCTCGTTGAGGACGACCATCGCTCCGGACGGCCGTCGACGGCAAGAACCGACACGAATGTGGACAGAGTGAGGACACTGCTGAACACAAACCGACGCTTAACCAGTGAAGAAATTGCAGACCAGTTGGGTCTGTCTGCATCCAACGTCCAACGAATTATTTCACAGGATTTGGCCATGCGCAAGGTGTGCGCCAATATGGTGCCGAAAATTCGTGCCATGGCGCGCTCGTCGTCAGACAGCTCCTGGCCAAATACGGCGTTGCCACGTTGCCGCACCCACCCTATTCTCCCGATCTGGTACCGGCGGTTCTTCTTCTTCCCCCTGATGAAAAGACAGCTCAAGGGACGACGTTTTGACTCGATAAAGGCCGTTCAAGAGGCTTCGACGAGGGTCATCAACGGCATCCCCAAAGAAAATTTCCAGCGGGCGTACGGGGAATGGGAGCAACGTTATACTAAATGTGTAGCAGCTCAAGAAGCATGCTTTGAAGATTGTAAGTGTATCGTCAATAAAATTCTTGTAAAAAATCAGTCCTACCAGTTTTGGGTGCGACCCTGTATTCCCTCTTACCCCATTATCCGTTTCCTATTGGTCCCTTACCTCTCCTCCCCTCACCTTTCCCCCAAACATATCTTCTCCGCTCTTCCTCGAGAACGTCATTCTGATGACGACGGTCGTGTCGTTGAAACATCAAAACTGCATAAGTGAGATTCGATTCTTTGTGTTTCTATGCACACACACAACACAAATACGACAGGAACAGGAACTTGGGTTGTGAACTGGTATTCTTGAACTGGACCGAGAGTTCCTTGCAACCATTCTCCCCTCTTCCCGGTGGGAAGTTGGTAAGTGTCCACTCAGGAAACTCAGGCCGACCTGTATTCTTGAACCCAGGGGAACCTCGGTAAGTTAAGGGTTTTAGACTCAGTCTCCCACGTGAGATAGGCCCTAACTAACTGAGCACCCGGTGGGGGAGGCTAACAAAGATACTCTTCCTCACCACCAGGTGGTGTCATTTTCGTGTTCCCGTAAGGTCGCACACCCCTGCCTACTGGAAAGAGGGCTTGCACCTCCTGGCATATCCAGGGCCACAGGGGAGTTCCACTCATTAGGGTCTTGGTAGGATAGAGAGATCCTTGACTCAGACCCAGTCCCTCAGCGCCCTGTCCGCTTACCGGACAGGATCGGTTGGGGATGTCTCTGCGGGGTCTCTTAAGTTTCTAAAACCGCGTCCCCTTTCCCCTTATTAACTTTTAGAGTGGGAGACTGAGATAGGACAAGATGATCAGGTCCCCTGTGAAATGCAGCAAAATTGGGAATAACGAGAATACTGGGGAGAGAATACTTCCTCCGCAAATGACTTCAGTAGTGTTTCCTTCTGACAACAATAGCAGACGGGCCTCACAAACGAGAGCCACCACCGGTTTAGAAAAGACGACAAATGAAGTGGAACCTCAAATTGGCCACCCTTCATTAGCGGAAGGTGTTAATAGCAATATGAACGACAGCATTTAAATGGAAAATGACGCAGAGACGCTTTTCGAAACGGTCGAGAAGACTAAGGAAAAAAGACGAAGGTAAGATTCATCCCGGAATCAAGAAAACTATACCATTGACACAAGGAATGAATATTCCCTTCTTTTAATGATTGATGAGGAAGTGAATAATGACGTAAAGTTACCGCCGGAAACAAAGAAACCTGGAGCCACCCCAAGAAGGAAGTGGCCATCGTCAATAGTAATCTATAAAATCCTAAACATGGCTGAATTTATTAGAAAAACACGAAATATGACAAAGGACAAATCGTTCACCATTAAAAAAACTAATGACGGGACGCCGCTTCAACTTAAAAATAAACTGGATTACGATGACGTCATAAATTTTTTTGACGGAAGCAACGCGCAGCACGTTACTTGGTCACTAAAGGGTGAAGGGGTAGTAAGATATGTCATCCACGGACTCGACCAAGGCATCGAGACTGAATTCATCAAAGAAGACTTAATTGGTCAAAAGATTCCCTGCTTGGACATTAGACCAATAGGCAAAAGAAATCAGGATATTTACGTAGCAACCGTAAAAAAGGAGAGGAATTTGACATCAAGAACCTTGAAAAAGTAAAATACTTACGCATTCATCCAGTAACACCCAATTAATACAGGACGCCACAACGATGGTATCGTTGCAATAAGTACGGTCATGGATCAAGATTAAGTAAAGCAGAACCTTGCTGCTACCGATGTACTGGGGAACATGAGGGAAAGGACTGCCCGAGGACCGGCCCTACTAAATGCTGTAATTGTGGTGGGAAACACGAGGCGAACACTGCCGAATGTGTGGCATATCAAAAGGCGGCTAAAAGATACGAAAAGGAAAAATGTGCCTCGGAAAAAAGATAACAGCAGTGAAACCCAGCGCCAAAAGAGAACCCGTGGGAGAGAAGGAAGGAGGATAGGGAAAAAAAAGGAAACTCAATAAATAACGAACACGGCAATAGTAATGAGGAGCTAGTTAAAGCCCTTACCAACTCTGGTACAATGATGCAACATCAGATATAATTAATGCAAGAAATGATGACCAAAATTAGCGACATACATCTGGCAACACTACGGCAAAATGGGCGGTAGAACTGCTAAGAAGTCACATGTCATGGCGATATGGAACGCAAATGGCGGACTGGACCACAAAACCCCAGAGCTATTGAACTTCCTAAATCGCAACGAAGTTGATATAGGCCTCATCACGGAAATCCACCTTAGACCTGTGATCCTCAGGGAAGTAACGGGTTATAAAATAAGACGGAAAGACAGAAATATAGAAAAGGAGCAAAAAGCCACCGGAGGCGTAGCAATCTTGGCATTTGACAAAATGATTACAAGTGACATCATAATTAAGGAAAATAAAAACCTTGAATGCGTTGGACTTAAAATCGAAACCGAGATAGGGACAGTAAAAACCTTCTCGTGCTACCTATCTCCTGATAAGAAACTAAGGACGGAGGAATTAGATAATATAATGGACAAAAACGACACGTCAATACTCGGAGGATCTCTCTCTTTTCCTCCTTACCCTTTTTTTTTTTTATTTTATTTTTTTTTTGAACAGATCGATTAGCTGAGTTACCTGAGATAACAACGAAAGATATTGTTTAGGTAATCAGGAGACTGAAAAACCGAAAATCGCCAGATGATAAAATTACTAACGAGGCTCTAAAACCACTCCCATTGGCTGCGGGTGCTTACATGAGGAAAATCGCAAATGTGTCAGCCGCATTAGGACACTTTCCCGAAATCTGGAAACATTCCACTATAAAATGTATTCCTAAGAAGGGAGGAACATGTGTTTCTGGGAAAGATTTTAGGCCAATTTCATTTTCTTCAAATCAAGGGAAACTACTAGAGAGGCTTATAACACCTCAAATACTACGGCATGCCAGTGAAAACAATACAATACCGCCAGAGCAACTTGGCTACCGTGAAAACCACTCGATGATCCAGCAAATGCACAGAGTAGTAGACTTCATCAGTGACTCGTTAATAAAAAGGAGTGGACGATATTCCTTGATTTAAACAAAGCTTTTGACAAGGTGTGGGACGATGGGCTACTACTCAAAATGAAAAACTGGAAATACCTCAAATGGATACAAAAATGGACCAACTCCTATTCGGGTAACAGAATATTCAAAGTAAAATGGGACAGGGAAAGAGTGGCGAAAGAGTAGTGAAAGTAGGAGTCCCACAGAGATCTGTCCTTGGCCCACTGCTGTTTAACATTTTTACGGCAGATTTCCCTAGAGAAGATGACAATAGGCTACTATTGAATGCACTTTACGCAGATGACGTAGCGATTATAGACAAAGGAAAAAATCTAAAAATAGCCCATAAAGGAGCTCAAAACATGCTTGATTCAGCAATTGTACTCCAAGTGGAGAATGACTTTAACCCCAGTAAAACAAAAGCCATGATTTTCAAAAGGCCACAAATAAAAACTCCGACTATACTGTGTATAAGAATTTTAGAACAGACTATTGAGTTGAACGTGGAAGCCACTTTTCTAGGGGTAACAATTGACAATTGTTTAAATTTTAATAAACATGTTATAAACGTAACAGGAAAGGCTTACGCGAGCCAAGCAGATTTAGCCCTTGTACTAAAAAATAATGCTACGTTTCCTAGCATTAAGAATTGTATCTACAAGGCAGCAATTCGCCCAGTATTCTACATCTACATAAATACCCTGCGAGCCACCAAGAAGGTGTGTGGCAGGGGGTGTAGCACCATGAAGGAAGGGTAAGGGTTGAGGGGGTGAAGGGTTAGGTGAGGAAAGGTGGGGGGAACCTGTAAGAAAAAATATATAATATACATATATATATATATATATATATATATATATATATATATAGATGATTTCTTCGAAGTAACACGGAAGTGTTGAATAAAAAACTTAGGCAGTAACACGCAGCACGAGAACACATAAAAAGAACACTCACAATATTATCTTGATAATTTCGACGGACTTGAGCTCCGTCTTCTTCGGAAGATAAGATATGACTAAGGAAAAGGGTACGCGGTGCAGAGAGAGTATGGGACGAGGGAGAGGGGAAAAAACAGGTAGTGGGGGAGGGGTGAAGGAGGGGTATATGGAGGGGGAGAAAGCGGAGCGGGGAACAGGTGGTGGGAGAGGGGTGAAGTAGGAGGTTATGGAGGGGGAAAGGGAGGCCAGAGGGGAGCGGAGATGGAATAAGGAGGATGCGGAAATAGTAACAAGCGACACAGAAAACTAACAATTCATCCACAGATCCCACAACACCCATGACCAAGGCATCAACTCACCAAGTCATCATAAGGGCTTCACAAGTCAAAACACAGGACAAGGATGACAAAATGTATGCGGATGAATAAATTGTCCCACCACCTCGTAAGAAACAAATCCACCTCCATCCATCTCAGCCCCACCCCCCATTTAGAGAACGACATTGAGACCCGGATGTTGATAGGCTTTACACAGCCATATAAATGACAATTCCATTGTTTTTAATTTTATAGGGTTATCGGATGGGGGAAGGGGTGCTAGCACGGAAACATTGTAACAGTGGTTGAAGGGGGTGTTGTGGTGGGAGGCATGTTTTGGGATGGGAAGACCCGCGGACGGGGAGGAGGGATTACAGGAGGCGCGATGATTAATCACCCTGAGGTTCAGGGGTGTAGAGCACTGGCCTATATAAAATGCCGGGCAGAGTTTGCAAGTCAGAAGATAGATTACATTCTGAGATGTGCATGAGGAGTGGGGGAAGGGCGGGAGAGAGTTAAAAGGTGGGATGGAGAGGGGTGGAGTGGTGAAAATAGGACAAGTTTTGCATCTAGCTCGCAAGCACGGAGTGGGTGTGATTCTGGGGGTGGGAGGGGATTTGGAAAGAGGCTTGGTGGATTTGAGGAGATCTGATAGGTTGGCGGGCCGTTTGAAGGTAACAGAAGGGCATTTAGGAAGAAGGTTAGACGAAACGTTGTGATTTTTGAGGATGGGGTACAGGTCTTTGAGGATGAATTTAAGGGACTGGATGCCAGGGAAGTAGGTGGTGCATATTGAGAGAGGGTGGGAGTCTGTGGTTGAGGGAGGATTGGGGGTGTAGGATTGCTTTAGGATTTTTTTGTGAAGGAGAGAATCTGGGTATCCCCGTTGGAGGAGGGAATGGTGAAGGTTGTTGAGGTATTTGTTGAGGGATTCGGGATGGTTGCAAATGTGGTGCCCGCGGATAGAGAGGGAGTAAGGGAGGGGGCGTTTGGTGTGGTAGGGGTGGCAGCTGTTAAAATGAAGGTATTGTTGTTTGTTAGTAGGTTTAGTATGTACGGAGGTTAGAAATTTGTTGTTAGTTAGGGAAATATTTACATCGAGGAAAGTGATCTGTGATGATGAGATGTTGGAAGTGAAAGAAAGAGATGAGGAATCATTAAGTTGGGAGATGAAGGAATTGAGGGAGTCTTATGTTATGTGGCCAGAGTAGAAAGATGTCATTAATGTACCGGAGCCACAGAAGGGGTTTAATAGGGTAACTGGAAAGGAACTTCTCTTCCAGGACACCGAGGTGGAGGTTAGCGTATGACGGGCTGAATCTACTTCCCATGGCACAGCCCTTGATTTGGAGGTAAAAATTGTCATTAAAAGAAAAAGAGTTACGGGTGAGGATGATGTTAGAAAGGTCAATGAGAAAATCGGTGCTTGGAGTTTGAGGGCTAGGGCGTTTGGAGAGGAAGTGGCGTAGGGAAGCAAGGCCTTCTTCGTGAGGAATGGAGGTGTATAGGGATGTGACGTCAATTGTGGCCATAATGATCTTGGTGTCAGAAGGGAGGGAAATTGAGTGGAGCAGATTGAGGAAGTGGTAGGTATCTTTGACATAGGAGGGTAACGAGTGAACTAAAAGTTGGAGATAGTGGTCGACGAAGGCGGAAATTCTTTCGGTCGGGGAGTTGCGGGGAAGAGTTAAAGTTTCATCATTCTCTACCTGGCCTCTGCCGAGAACGGACGTGCCTGACCTCGCTCGCTGGAACCGGTTTGACCGTAGCCGAGCTTACCTGCTGTTACTTGTGCGACTCTGTGCATATTCTTCCCTAGTGAAGTGTAGTGTGGTGTTAGCTTTTATTTTGTGATATAGCTTAGTTTATTTAGTCCTTGTGCTGTTTGTTTTTATTTTTTAATAGTGTGGTGGTAATTTTAGTGGGTATTCTTAGTGGCTTGTAGTTATCTGTTTCCCGCTCCTCTGACTGGTTATTGGTGAGTACTCTCTCTCTTCTTCTCTTATTTTACCCTGAGTAGCCACTTACAGTTACAAGTACAGTGTCCATTACTTTAAGTTACCAGTTTCGTACATTTTTGTTTATAGTACCGCACTATATAAAACAAAAACATATCTTTAGCATAGCAGGTTTAGGTTAGCTTTTATTTTCGGGGAACCCTTCTTAGACATCTTAGCATAGTGTATACAGGTTAGCTTTTGTTGGGACTCGGTTAATAACCAGAATGGCTTCACCTAAGTCCCATGTTGCCATGCTCGAAGGCACTGGCGAATGCGCAGCTCTAAGGGCTCGTATCGTCATGTTAGAGAGGATGGTGCGGGAGCATCGTTCGGAGATCGCCGGAGGGAGGGCTCCCCTCAGGAGAGTTGGGACTCGGTGTAGGAATTCGAAAACCCGCCACGCCCATAGGGATGCACGGATTCGTCCGAATGCTACACGTGGCTGGGCGATTAGAGACCTGCCTCGTGTCCCATCTCTCAACGAGGGAGTACCTCTTGTCCGTAGGTCTGACGATTGGAAAGTTGTATCTCGGGGCAAGGGGAAGGTAACGCTGCGGCGAGGATTGGATTCTGCGGAGGCAGACACCATCCCCGTCTCCAACAGGTACCAAGTGCTGTCGGATGACAGCACCACGGTACCTGCAGCTCCTACCCCTACTCCGAGGGCACTGCCTAGAGTAAGACATTAGCGCTCGGGAAGGGAGGGAACCGTTATATTAGGCAGTTCTAACGTCCGGCGAATAATGCATCCGCTGCGCCGCGGAGTTCAACAGGAGGGAGGCGTTGGATTCTTGTCGTCCTGGTGTATACCAGGCGGCGGGGTACCCCAGGCGACGCAGGCGATGAAGGCGGCCGTCAGTAATACAGGTTGCTCAAAGCTACGCATTGTGGCTCATGTGGGAACAAACGACGCCTCAGAACGTGGATCTGAAGAGATCCGGCGCTCCTTTAAGGAGATGCACTCGGAGGTGAAACGGGTTGAGGCGGAGTTGAAGGTTCCTCTTAAATTAAGTATTTGTAGTATTGTGCCACGTACTGACCGCGGAAGGCTCGTTTGGAGCCGAATAGAGGGTATAAACGAGAGATTGTTGGGAATCTGTCGGGAAATCGGAGCGGACTTCGTTGATCTGAGGCCTGTCCTCTCATTGTGTCGGGTCCCCTAAATCGCTCCGGGGTCCATTATACTGCCGTGGCATCACAGTGTGTAGCGCTTAGGTTACACGAACACGTTTCTAGGGTTTAGCATAGTTGGAAGGCAAGAGCGCAGGTCATATATTGGGATAAATAAAGTAGAATCCAGCGCTTTTTGTCACTTGAGATCAGGTTACGCCTCACAGATCCCAAAAATAACAGACCAAACACAAACTTGTTTTAATACAACATACAACCGACATGTAAAAGTAACCGACAACCCTGGCATTGACGTAGAAAGACATTTGACATGCACTTCTCCACAAACGTGTCATAAATTACGGTCAGACACAAACAAGGGAAATAGATGCCAGGACTAGCAGACTCAAGGACTCCTTCTTCCCACGGACAATACGGGATAACAACTCGAGGGTTACACTCGGAGATAACAAAAATGCCACTTGCCACCCTCCGCGTCTAGGTAACAATTAGTTGAACTCAATTGCATGCACTTTCACTAGCCTCCTGTGTGTTGTGTCAGAACCCTTCCCGCATGCCCGAGCGTCTTCACGAACTTTAATGTAACAATTAGTTAAACTCAATTGCATGCACTTTCACTAACCTCCTGTGTGTTGTGTCAAAACCCTTCCCGCATGCCATTAAGTAATGTATTGCTGTTTACAGTAATGCGGTATTTCTTTTTTCCTTTTTTGGGCGGTGACCTAACACCCCCCGCCACACGCCCTTGCAGCGGCTTGCGGGGTATTATGTAGATGCAGACGTAGATCCTAAGGAGGCAGGAAAAATGGATGAAAGGCGTATTGAGCAGTAGTGGGATGTTGAAGATGGTAATAGAGTTGAGAATGTTAGACAAACGAGGAAAGAGCAGGAACAGGATAAGGATGTTGGACGGGATGAAGGGAGGAAAGAAGTACACAGAGTTGAAAAGGGAACTGATGTAGAGTAGGTTGCTGGATTGTGTTTTGGTGGGGAGTCACAAAATATTTATTTGGTTGTTTTGTCCATCCAAAACCTACCCTATTCGCAAGATTTCCTTATAATAATAGTGTACACAGTATTTAGCATAACGACCAATGAATAAAATTTCCTATCAAATGCCTGGCATGCATAATTTTACAGAAATTGACGAGTCTCGCACACATGCATTCCTGCTATCAACACTTGATCCATTAGCTATTGACTGCCGAAAGAGAAAGTTCTGCGGCCCCGCATTCCTCCCTCCGCCCTTCGTCCCAACCCTTTCCCGGCATTTACCCCCGGGCTTAAGGGAAATAAGAGTTGCAGGAGGAATTTACGAGGCGTCGGATTCCGCGCGTCACTTTCGGAGGGCACTGTCGATTGCGGATTACGGGGCGTGGCGGTGCGGGTGTGTTGGAACGAGCGTGAAATATTAAGCCCTCAGTGACTAGTCGGCAAGAATTATCTCTCCGTCGTCCTCGACTCCGATTCACTCCGGGCCTGTGCCTCCGGGTAACACCTGCAATTACCTGGCGTCTGTCCCTTCTGCGAATTGCGCTTTCGTTGGCCCACCTCCGCGGTATATTCGCGAAGCCCTATAATTCTCCGCCAGGGCATACGTAGTGGGTTACCAAGTATTAGGGCATTTGGCTAATTAACCGCGCGGGGGCATTCTTGAAATAACGGTTTATTTCAATGTGGCTCGAATGTTCGCAAGTGCTAACCAATCGCAATTGGGTATGACCGTGGATTGAAATGAGAGAAGGAAGATAAAACGATGCGATAAACGTCGTTCCCTCGACCGCGTGTGCTCCTTCTCCTCATTACGATAATCATTTGAGCCCTATTTCTCTCCAGTGGGCTAGACCCTGACGGTTTCACTTAGTGTTCTATCGAACCCGGCTACCTTATCGTTGATTGTTCGTGATGAATGAGGCAACTGAGGCAATAATCACGCCGATAGTTCACTTCCGGTAATTTGCATACTCACTATAGAAGTTCACGCAATATCGCCAAAGTGCGACTAATTTTAGAAATAAAGTATCGCTTAGTCAGATTTTTTCATTCGTCTGAATCTAATTCAGCACTTGAGCCGCATCGGAGGTGTATGGCATTGGGAGTTCGGATACAAGCCATTAGGATGTTTGTGTCTCCTAAAACGCCTCTGGTTCCAATCAATATCTGATTACAGTTATTCCCACTCCCCCCCCGTTCGGCAGCAACCTTGAGACTTACAATGAGTCACTGCCTGGTCACTTTTTTTCACTGACGTCTCATCTTTGTGGAGAGTATACGCCAGCTCCGGTCTCCATCCTTCCGGGTGCTTCTCATCTTCCCATGCATTATTCAGAACAAGTGTCAGTTCGATGGTCATCAATGACACAGGCCAACAGTGGTTTTGGTGCCGGAGCTTTTAATGCTGATTTAAAGAACAATTGGGGTGCTGAATCCAATTATGACACTAGTTTTTTCCTAACAGCTCTAGTTTTCAAGATATAGATATGTTGTTACTTACGTAAAAAAATCTTCTACATGATGATATGGGAATATTATATTCATAATAAAACCCACTAAATATAAAGACTTGATTTATTTCTAGGGCTGTTAAATCACCCACAAACACAACAGAATTTTACAATACAATTGAAAACAAATACTAAAATTTTTTACTCTAATAAAACAAATTGAAAAGAAAAAAATACATAAAAACATCACTCAACACATCGGAAGCTTCTTTTGCGCGATTTTCTTGAGTGCACTTTGTTCAAACAGTCTCGTTTTAAGCATTAGCAGTAATCTGCCATCATATGGTTATCCCATCTTCCTTGGTAGCGAGCTTCCATTGTTTTTATATCTGGTGAAATCTTTCACCTTGTTCTTCACTTGTGTCTCCTAAATTTCCAAGAAAATTGTCTAAGTGGCTGTGTATGTAGTGAACTTTCGTGCTCATATTACATCCAAGTGATTTGAAGTTACTGAGCATAATTTTTACCAGCTCAATATAATTTTCACTTTTGTGATTTCCTAGAAAATTTTTATGACCTCAACAAATGACATCCAACTAATTTTTTCAATCTCATTCATTAACTCGACAAAAGCAGGATCCTTTGTAAGTTGCCTGATTTGTGGCCCCTCAAAATTACCAGCTTTAAGTTTTTCAATACTTATATGGGGCATCTTTAGTCTTAAGTAGCCGAAGCATGGTCCATCCTTGTCAAGAGCCTTTACAAATTGCTTCATTAGGCCTAGTTTAATATGTAGAGGCGGTAAGATGATTTTCTCTCTTTCAACTAAAGATTCAGCAATGATGTTTTCTTTCCCAACAACCAAGTTTTCTCTCTTAGGCCACTCCTTCTTAATCCAGTGGTTTTGTCTGTCCCTGCTATCCCAGAGGCACAAGAAACAAGGATATTTTGTGTAGCCACTTTGCTGCCCAAGAAGAAAGTTCACCATTTTTAAATCTACACAAATCACCCAGCGATGTTCCTGGTATTTTATCTTCTGTAAGACCAATGCTATTTTATCGTATTCTTCTTTCATATTAGTTGAATGAGCGATTGGTATTGCGCCAAACCTGTTACCATTGTGAAGAAGTACACATTTTAAACTACGCTTGGAGCTATCAATAAACAAACGCCAATCACTAGCATCATATTGTGATAGTAGTCCCATTTTTTCCAAAAGACCATTAACGTCTAAACAAAGATAAGATTGTCTTCTTGAGTAAAGAAGGGTAGCATATCCTTTTCCCTTGTGCGATAAAAACTTATTTTTGTACCGGGTTGCAGTAAATTCTTTTCATGCAGTCTTGATGCTAGTAGTTCGGATGCTTCCTTCGATAAGTTCAGTTCTCTTAGGTAATAAGGTCTGTAATATTTTTCCTATTTTCTTTTACCATATATTCCCCACAAACGTAACAAAACACATCAGGATCATTAAAACAGCATCTTCGACTTGAGCTCATTTTTGGATGATGTTTTACAAAAAGTTACACTTTGAAGTAAAGTCCATCCACCTGCTCCGAATAGCCAAGGGCAACCAATGAAACAGAAATGGCTGTCAAGAGAACAGAAAACGTGGATGCCATCTAACGGATACCTTATGAACTAATTTCGCCATCTTTTACCGAAGTCGATACAAACGATTTTTGTTTTTTAATCTCATAGGCCTACAATATAGAAATATACATAAAACTTATTGACAGTATATTGAAAATAAAAGGAACACCGCAGAGTGGTTATAAATTAGTATACTTATAGCTTTATTTAATATCCATACCAAAAAAGGAAAGAAATATTTGTACTTTTCCCCAGATTTTATCAGATGGTACAACGCGTTTCACCGACTTGCGGCATCATCAGGTACAAGTTTGCTACACAGACAGTGGCAGAATATATACCCTCAGGACCGAGTGGGGGCGGGGAGGGGCGGAGGGGCCTGAGAGGGGTGGGGGTCCTCAGGTTCGTTGAGGGGTTGTTTTGACCATTTCCGTGCTAGTTTTTCGGAGAGGAGTGGGGAGGTGTATGGGAACAATTGCTCATTACAAAGGGTCGTGTTAGGGTTTGCTAAGTGCCTTCTTATATCTAATTGCTCGAGAGCATCCATCTTTAATCCTTTTGGGAGTATGTGTAATATCTCCGGGACAAAGTCACTGCTGTGGTCGAATTCCAGTAAATGCTTGGCGAAGAAAGAGTTGGTGTTCTGATTTTTGTGACACCTCGCGTGTTCCTTGACTCGTACCTTGATGATCCTACCTGTCTGGCTGACATAAACGCTATTGCAATCGTCGCATTTCAGTTTGTAAATGCCTGATTTGTGAAGATTATCCTGGGTGTCTTTTCCATTGGCTAGGAGTTTGGAGAGGGTTACGGGTGAGCAGAAGGCTGCTTTGAGTGAGGTGGGTAGGCAGTTGGAAATTCTATATGAAATATCCCCCAGAAATGGAATGGAGCACCACTTAAAGTCCTTAGATACTGCTGGTTGTGAAACCAAAATATTTTTTAAGGCCATTGATTTTTGTTTTTTCCGCAGTAATGTGTCAACTAGCATAGGGTTGTAGCCATTGTTGGTAGCTATGCTAGTAATTGTGAGGAGTTCCATATTGAAGTTTTTGGGGGAAAGGGGGATGTGTAGGAGGCGGTGAATCATGGAGTGGAGGGCCGCGTGTTTGTGAGAGAAGTGGTGTGCGGAATCGTTAGAAATTATATGGTCTGTATAAGTGGATTTTCTATAAATTTCAAATTCGTGTCTGTTTTCCTTTAATGTAATTGATAAGTCGAGGAAGTTGATAGTGCCATTGAGGTCCTTTTCCATGGAGAAGGAAATATTCCGATGAATTGAGTTCAGGTGATTAAGGAAGGAGTCCCTGGTTCCTGTCCATAGGCATAGAATATCGTCCACGTAACGAAACCAATAACCCACGTTTTTGTTCATCTACATCTACATAATACCCCGCAAGCCGCCGCAGGGCGTGTGGCGGGGGGTGTTAGGCCACCACCCAAAAAAAGGAAAAGGAAAAAAGAAACACCGCATTCAAAACCAACACACACATGCAAACCCCAATCCACAGCAGTGCACACATTCATTGCAACACCCCATCATTCGACGCGCATGCAACCACACATCTACCTATCCTCATTCCAAAAGCATGCAAGTACATACGCTTACCTACAACAAATAATTCCACCCTAGGATGCAGCAAGAAACCAATCACGAACGTGCCAGCTAGTTTATAGCAAGTAGCCAGGCGAAACACCACCACCACAAGAACGTTCCACACAAAACTCTCTCCCACCCAAGGTGAGGAATCTGGCCCAACACTGCAGGTGGGAGGATGGCACACCCGCGGAGAGGGACAAGGGATGGAAGGGTGGAGCATGAAGTTCGTGAAGACGTTCGGGCATGCGGGAAGGGTTCTGACACAACACACAGGAGGCTAATGAAAGTGCATGCAATTGAGTTCAACTAATTGTTACCTAGACGCGGAGGGTGGCAAGTGGCATTTTTGTTATCTCCGAGTGTAACCCTCGAGTTGTTATCCCGTATTGTCCGTGGGAAGAAGGAGTCCTTGAGTCTGCTAGTCCTGGCATCTATTTCCCGAATTTTGTACACATGATCCAAGCGACCAATGTATGTTGGAGCGCGAATAATTTTCGAGACCTCTGTGCTGAAACATGCGGATCTGAATTTATTTAGTAAGTTTAACCTAGCATTGAGTCGTCTTTCTTCCAATGATTTCCATCCCAACTCCATAACCATTTCAGTGACGCTTTTCGTATTATCGTAACAGTTTTCCACGAAACGAGCTGCCCGGCGTTGGACCTTCTTAATTTCCGGAATGAGGCCTTTTTCACACGGATCCCATACGCTACATGCATATTCTAAATGGGGCCTTACAAGAGCGTGATAACAACGTTCCTTGACCTTGGAGTCACTTCTGCCGACAATGCGTCTAATAAATCCTAAATTTTTTTTTTATGTTTGCCCGCAGACTTTACGTAGATGGGTCCCCCAAGTTAAGTCTTTAGTGAATGTAACACCTAGGTATTTCACCGAATCAACTACTTCAAGGTCAACTCCAGCTAATTTGTAAACTAATCCCGTGGATCTTTTAAAGAAATTTACCACCGAACATTTATTTAGATTTAAAGGCAATCCCCATTTTGAACACCATACATTAATGCTATATAAATCACGTGCTAGAATTAAACGATCCTCATCCCCAGATATCTCCCGATAAATCACTGTGTCATCCGCGAACATCCTTATCTTACTTTTCACTTCGCGGTTCAGATCGTTAACAAAAATCAAGAATAGTAACGGTCCGATAATACTTCCCTGAGGAACCCCCGAGGTTACTCGTACGCTGGTAGAACTAGCGCCGTCAAGGACTACCCTCTGTTCCCGGTCTGAAAGGAAGTCTTCAACCCAATTTATTGCCCCCTTGTGTATACCTGCGCCCTTTAATTTATGGATGAGTTTACCATGCGGAACCTTATCAAATGCCTTTTGAAAGTCTAAAAAGATCGCATCCACTTGCCTACCACTTTCACCCGATAAAAGTAAGTCATGTGTGAACAATCCTAATTGGGTCTCGCATGAGCGGGTTTTTCTGAATCCGTGTTGATTGTCACTTAAAAAGTTAATGTTATCAAGATGTCTCATTATGGAACTGACAATTATGTGCTCTAAAATTTTGCAACTTATTGAAGTGAGAGAAATGGGTCTGTAATGGTGGGGTCCTCCCTGTCACCACTTTTAAAAATAGGCGTTATTTGCGCGGTTTTCCAATTCTTAGGGACTTTGCACTCTGTAAGGGATTAGTTAAATATTAATTCGAGGTACGGGGCGATGTTAGGAACCAAATGTTTTATCACCCGAGGTGGTATATTTTCGGGACCCGGGGATTTTTTTGGTTTGATGTCATTGAGCAATTTGGCAATTCCTTGCTCGTCCACTGTTATTTTTGTCATGGGTTCAGTATATATTGTTTCTTGGAGATACGCGGTGGCTACATCGTTCGTGAAGACGCTCTGAACGAATTCGTTTAGAATGTTGGCTTTAGCCTCACTGTCAGTATGAATGATATTGTTGCAGTCCCTTAAGCAAGCCACGGTTTGTTGACCCCCATTTATTTCCCTAACATATGACCAGAAAGCTTTGGGGTCAGTGTTCAAATACTCGCAGAGTACTTTACGTTTAATATCTTGCAAAGCGCTACGTAATTGTGTTTTAGTTTCAACTTTAGAGGATCTATACTTGTCCAACAGCTGTTTATTGTCCAAGGGTGATGAGTTCAGACCTGCTTTCTTTACCCTAGAGTGTAACATTCTTTGCTTTCGAAGGGCTTTTTTAACGCCTTTGTTGTAACACCTTGGGTCGCGATTTGCTTTAACGTATTTTACAGGGATGAAATCTGTTATTCCTTTTTGCATAATTTGGACAAAATTTGTCCAAGTTTCTTCCACGGAGGCAAGACTTAAGCGCGTTTTGAAATCGTGTAGTGAAGAGTTTAAATGGCTGGCAAAAGTTTCAAAATCTGCTTTGTGATAATTATAAATTTTTCTTTTTGGCTTAACATTCTTTTTATTTCTACGTTCAAGTTGATAATAACAGATTTATGGTCACTTATACCCTCGTTCGTTGACACACTATTAATGCGTTCCGGTGTGTTCGTAAGAAATAAGTCCAATATGTTCTTTCCACGAGTGGGAGTGCGTACTGCTTGATGGAGCGAGTTTCTTTGAACCAATTTTAGTAAGGAATTGCAAGATTCGCGATCATGGGTCCGAGATTTAACGCTATTGCTATCCCAGTCGATACCAGGGAGGTTGAAGTCACCACCAATTATATTGATGCATTTATTATTTTTGCGTGTAAATTTATTTATTTGTTCATTGAGGGTATTAAGTGTTTGAAAATCTGAGTCTGGGGGTCTATAGAAAAAGCTTAAATTAATGTTGGGTTGATTGGATCGCAGTATGGTGCACCAAACACTTTCTATGTTATTATTTTCAAATGCAAGTTGTCTGCTTTCAAGATTACTTTTCACGGCCACGAAAACTCCGCCTCCGGGTCTTGTACCTCTATCATGTCGGTAAACTGTAAAGTTTATTGGGAAAATTTCTTGGTCATTGATGTCATTACAAAGCCAACTCTCTGTGCCTAATATTATATCAGCCGAATGACATTGGATTATGTGCTCGAGATCCGCTATTTTATTTTTGAGGCTTCTGCAATTTAATACACGTATATTTAGATTGTTTTTCTCTTGAATCACACCCTTGTTTGTGTCTGACCGTAATTTACGACACGTTTGTGGAGAAGTGCATGTCAAATGTCTTTCTACGTCAATGCCAGGGTTGTCGGTTACTTTTACATGTCGGTTGTATGTTGTATTAAAACAAGTTTGTGTTGAGAAATTCGTTGAGAAATTTAAAAAACAAGTTGAGAAATTCTCAGAGATCTCACAGGTTTTAAACAGTAGTAAGCATGCAGTAATGAGATCACTAATCGAGAGGAATATAGTATAGAATACAATCAGGATGTTTTTTCCTGTTTTGTAGATTTTGAAAAAGCGTTTGATAGAGTGAATTGGGAAAAATTAATGCGTGCATTGCAGAGAATAGAAATGGATTGGAGGGACAGGAGACGGATCCGCAACTTGTACATGTCTCATACTGCTCAGGTGTGAGTGGGGAACGGAGCAGTGAGCAGTGTTAAGAAGAGGTGTAAGGCAAAGTTGCCTTTTATTACCGGTTCTGTTTAAGGGTATTGTGGACGAAATGATGAAGGAAGCACGGGAAGAACTGGAGGTAGGAATGAATGTCGGAGGGGAATTCGTAAAATCAGTCAGGTTTGCTGATGACCAAGTTTGTCACTCAGTCAAGGGGTGCAAGCATTGCTGAGTGAATTGGAAATTCAGTGCGATGGATATGGGATGAGAATCAGTATTAATTGAACAAAAGGTTATTCAATTTTCCAGAATGAGAAAGGCTAAGCTAAATATTAAAGTTGGAGGGAAAAAAGCAGGTAGAACAGTTTACATATCTCGGAAGTGTTTTCATCCAACACGGTCCAGGTAGTAGAGACGTAAGGAAAAGAATTGCACTAGGCAAGGAGGCTTTCTCAAGGAGGAGGGAATTGATGACGGGGACGTTGAGTAGGGATGTTAGGACGAGCCTCGTAAAAACTCTGATATGGAGCGTAGCTATGTACGGCGCGGAAACGTGGTCACTGAAGCAGGAGGATAGACGTAGATTGGAGGCTTGTAGATTGAAGGCTTTTGAAATGTGGGTGTGAAGTAGAATGGAGAGGAAGAAATGAACTAGAAGGAAAATAAAAGAGAAAGTACTAGGGATGGTGGGCGAGGAGAAGGGTTTGTTGGGAGTAATCCTATGGAGGCAGGAAAAATGGATGAAAGGCGTATTGAGCAGCAATAGGATTTTGAAGACAGTGATAGAGAGAAGAATGTTAGGCAAGCAAGGAAAGGGCAGGAACAGGATAGGAATGTTGGACGAGATAAAGGGAGGAAGAAGGTACATAGAGATGAAGAGGGACCTGATGCCGAGAAGGTTACTGAATTGTGTTTGTTATGAGTCACAAAATTTTTATTTGGTAGTTGGGTCCATCCATAAACCTACCTTAACCGGTAGATTACATAATAATAATAATAATATATATATATATATAATCAAGAAGTCTACCGGTTAAGGTAATTTACGGATGGCCCCAAAAAAGCAAAAACGCTTTTGTCTCCCGTTACAAAACATAAGCCAACATCCTACGCTACAATAAGCCCCTCTTCATCTCCGTAAACATCCTTCCTCTTTTCATCCCATCCAGCATCCCTATACTATTCTTGACCTTCATCATTTGCCTTCCCCTCTTTGATTCTTCTTCATTCTTTTGGGGTTTTATGGCACTGTTCTTATGCCTAAACAGAATATAACCCATCTCCCCTGCAGAACGCATTTGCTTTCTCTCCATGGACATTCCTTGGGCCTAAACCGTAGTCCCCCATTTCATCAAGCTCTCTCTTTTCGCCTTCCGTCGCATTTCTATCCCCCATCACTATCAAATATTCCCTGCAGGGACACACGCGATTATATCCTCTTAACTTTTCGAACATCCTATCGACTTCTCCTCCTTCTGGTTGCTCGTTGGCATGCAAACTATGACCAAGCTCGTCGGTTCTACTTTAATCTCTACGAGTAATATTCTATCAGTTGCTTGCCCTTTGTTGACTACGCTTCATCTACATCTACATAATACCCCGCAAGCCGCCGCAAGGGCGTATAGCGGGGGGTGTTAGGTCACCACCCAAAAGGAAAGAAGAAATACCGCATTCAAAACCAACACACACATGCAAACCCCAATCCACAGCAGTGCACACATTCATAGAAACATCCCATCATTCGACGCGCTTGCAAACACACATCTAACTCCCTTCACTCCACAAGCATGCAAGTACATACGCTTAACTACAACAAATAATTTTACCCTAGGATGCAGCAAGAAATTTATCAAAGGGCATTTTGTTTCTACCTGGGTTGAGTGGATCTAGCATTCGTTCCATTCGGGCCGACAACTGTGGCTCAAAGAGCCAAATATTCACTTTGAATTTGCGCAATAACGACTTTAAAAAAAGTTTTTTCGCGTTTTCGTCTACATAATACCCCGCAAGCCCCCACAAGGGCGTGTGGCGGTGGGTGTTAAGTCACCACCCGTAAAATGGGAGCAAAGCGAGATTCAAAATCAAGTCATGCATGCAAACCCATTCCCACAGTGGCGCATACATTCATGCAAAAATCCTTTCATTTTACACGCATGCAATTACACATACTCTCAACTAACAAATAATTGCACCTTAGGATTTAGTAAGAAATTTATCCCATAAAGTTCATGCTAGAATTTGAAAAGTAAGTAGGCGAAATTCCCCCAAGAACACAGTTAGGGAAAGTAACCCAACGCTGCAGGTAGCGGGGGGTCACGCCGCGGCATGAGATGAGGGATGGAAGGGAAAATTTAAAAACAGACGAAGCAGAGCAAACAATACCGTAAAGAGCACTGCATTATTTAAAGGCAATCAAATGCGGTCATGCGGAAAGAAAGGATTTAACAATAAAACACGCCAGGTTAGTTAAAGTGCAAGCAGTTGAATAGAACTAAATATTCCCTAGACGCCGAGGGTGACAGGTGGCATTTTTGTTATCTCCGAGTGTGACCCTACAGTTGTTATCCCGTATTGTCCGTGGGAAGAAGGAGTCCTCGAGTAATTCTAGTTCTGGCATCTATTTCCCGAATGTTGTGTGCATGATCCAAGCCACCAATGTATGTTGGAGTGCGAATAATTTGTGAGACCTCGGTGCTGAAACATGCGGATCTGTATTTCTATAGCAATTTTAATAGAGCTTTTAATCGTCTTTCTTCTAATGATTCCCATCCCAACTCTATAAGCATTTCAGTGCCGCTTTTAGTTTTATCGCAGAAGTTATTAACGAAACGTGCTGCCCGCCGTTGCACCTTCTCAATTTCCCGTATGGGGCCTTTTTCACACGGATCCCATAACCTGGTTGCATGTTCTAAATGAGGCCTTACAAGAGCATGGTAACATCTTTCCTTGACCTTGGATCCATTTTTGCCGACAATGCATCTAATAAATCCTAATTTTTTGTATGCTTGCTCGCGGACTTTACGCGTATGGGTCCCCCAAGTTGTCTTTGGTGAATGTAACACCTAGGTATTTCACCGTATCAACTACTTCTAGCTCAACTTTGTAAAATTTGTCTTCATGAATCCGTGTTGAATGTTACTTAAAAATTAATGTTATCAAGATGACTCATTATCGAACTGACAATAATTTGCTCCAAATATTTGCAACAAATAGAAGTGAGATATATGGGTCTGTAATTACTGGGGTCCTCCCTGTCACCACTTTTAAAATAGGCGTTATTTGCGCGGTTTTCCAATTCTTAGGGACTTTGCACTCTGTAAGGGATTAGTTAAATATTAATTCGAGGTACGGGGCGATGTTAGGAACCAAATGTTTTATCACCCTAGCTGGTATATTTTCGGGACCCGGGGATTTATTGCGTTTAATATCTTTGAGCAACTTGAAAATTCCTTGTTTGTCAGCTGTTATTTTTGCCATAGGTTGAGTATACATTGTTTCTTGGTGATACGTAGGGGCAACATCATTGGTAAAACGCTTTGGAAGAATGTATTTAGAATTTTAGCTTTTCCCTCACGGTCTATATAAATATTGTTACAATCTTTTAAGCAAGCCACGGTTTAAAGTGAACAGTTTCAGACTTTGTGGAATTCCTTCATGATGAGGGGGAAGAAGAAGGAAAACATTACACTTCCACACACATTTAATACAGTACGGCTATGGGTTCGATTCTGTTCATCATCATCATCACCCGATGATAATGCGCAGCATCGAAACCATGGTAGAATTGCATTAAAAGTGTGTGGAAGTGTAAATTTTTCCTTATATTTTACCCTGAAGCCATGGTTTGTTTACCCCCTTCTTTCTCTACATACCACCAGAAAAGTATACTACCCTAACATGACCAGAAAACTTTGGGATCAGTGTCAATATACTCGCAAAATACTTTACGTTAAAAGTCCTGTAGGGCGCTACGTGATTGTGTTTTGGTTTCAATTTTAGGGGATCTATACTTGCCCAATAACTGTTTATTCTCCGTGAATGATTTGTTCAAGCCTGCTTTCTTTACCCTAGAGTGTAACATTCTCTGATTTCGAAGGGCTTTTTTAACGCCTTTCTTGTACCACCTGGGGTCACGATTTGCTTTAACGTATTTTACAGGGATGAAAGCTGTGATTCGTTTTTGCATAGTTTTGACAAACTGTGTCCAAGTTTCTTCCACGGTGGAAAGACTTAAGCGCGTTTTGAAATCGTGTAGTGATGATTTTAAAAATTTAAAAGGATAAATGGCTGGAAAAAGTTTCAAAATCTGCTTTATGATAATTATAAATTTTTGTTTTTGTCTTAACATTCTTTTTTATTTCTACGTTCAAGTTGATAATAACTAATTTATGGTCACTCATACCCTCGTCGGTTGATACACTATTAATGCGTTCCGGTGGGTTCGTAAGAAATTAGTCCAATATGTTCTTTCCACGGGTGGGAGTGCGTACTGCTTGATGGAGCGAGTTTCATTGAACCAATTTTAATAAGAAATTGCAAGATTCGCGATCACGGGTCCGAGATTAAACGCTATTGCTGTCCAAATCGATACCAGGGAGGCCAAAGTCACTACTAATTATGGTGATGTTGTTATTATTTTTACGTGTAAGTTTATTTATTTGTTCATTGAGGGTATGAAGTGTTTTAAAGTCTGAGTGTGATGTTCTATAGAGAGAGTATAAATTAATTTCATGAAGGATTCTCGGATCTTCCATCGAGTCAGGGGTTCCATGTTGGCTGACGTTTCAAGAGGTATCCACCCTGAGGACGATGCACGAGCCGGACATCGAAGTGTCGGCCAACATGAACCCCTGACCCGGTGGAAGACCAAAGAATCTTTCATGAAGCAAATACGCCGGGAAAGCACCAGATCTTACAGCATAAATTAATGTTGGGTTGATTAGATTGCAGTAAGGTAAACCAAACACTTTTTATGTTATCATTTTTAAATACACATTGTCTGCTTTCAAAAATACTTATAACTGCCTCGAAAACTTCTCCTCCCGGCGTTGTACTTCTATAGTGCCCGTAAATTGTGAAATCTCTTGGGAAAAGTTCTTGGTCGTTTATACCAGGCACAGCCTAATGTAGGATATCTTTGAATGCGGGATATCTTTGAATTATGTGCTCGAGATTCACTGTTTTATTTTTGATGCTACTGCAATTTAATATGAGCATATTTAGATTATTTTTATCTTGATTAACGGCCGTGTTTGTGTCTGACCGTAATTTAGGACGCGTTTGTGGAGAAGTGCATGTCAAATGTCTTTCTACGTAAATGCTAGTGTTGTCGGTTAATTTTATATTTTTAATAATTATATTATCTTCGCTAGCCCCAGAGGTTACCGTCCCACTTAATGACCCACCCTCTATCCTAAAAAAGGCCTACATTGGTCGAGTATCCTATCCGCTACCTTACTCACCGACTCAGCCGTGTAATAGACCCGAGATCGGTTCAAGGGAGTCCTCCTTGTAAAATACGATAAATAGTCTGCAGAATGAGGGAATTCTTTAATTAATTCATTCATTGCTTTAATTTTTACTATTATATATCATTTATTTCCTTATTATTGTGAAAAATAAAATCTGTTGCGCGGACAAATTAATTAGTTTGAATAAGAATAGCTCTTCGACACCCCTATAATCTTATCAATGATTTCCTAGGAACTCACTGCTGCCAAATTAGATTTTTTTAGACCTCCAGTTCTTTTGAATGGTTATTTGCAGCTGTCCCACTAATGTACCTTGTTGTCGAAAAAATACATGGGCAATACTAAAACCCTGATTTTCCATGCAAGGGTCCTGACTAAAACCAAATCATTCACGCTTAATGAAAAAATGGAAAAATAAATTTGGTTTGACCCTCAGTTGTATGTTTGAGCTATCGATTTCACAAAAAAATGATAGCACAGAAACACGTTCGCGCGCACACACTCATACAAATATGTAAACCGGAATTCGTCAGAGCTGGTTCAGAGTGCTTGAAGCTCTTGTAACCGCGAAGTCGAGTCTTTTCATGAAACAGTGGTTGCCGTTGGAAACAGCGCCATGCTGTTGCCTTTCGCATAAGTTTCCGAGGTGTTTAACGAGCGGCCGACAAATAACCGTGATTAATATTCCAAAGAAATCGGATTAGTTATTTTGCTAGGCGGTGCTATTTGTATAAACTTCTAAGGGTCCGTGAGTTCCAGTCTGCGGGAGATGCGTTCGTTAAGTGAATAGGGGTTCAAAGTTCTTTGTTGCACGGAATGGTCGCATGCATTATTCATAGGTTAAAGTTTGTTAGCCGAGGCTCCTCTGCATCCCCTCCCTTTCAAGAAATGTCCTTTAAAACAATTGAGCTCCCATGTCTGCTGCTCCCGACACATTACCACCGCTAAGAGAAAATCTACAGTTTGTCATTCATTAGCTTATAAATCCACGAAAAGCTTTATACTCCTCTTACTGCCGCTTTCGGCATTAGCATTTTGTTTACCAAAGAGACGGAAAGTTACGAAGTGTTCTCGTCGACCGAAATACATGAATGATGCAGACAAATGCATAAAACCGTAATCAACCCGAAGACTTGTTTAATGGTTAAGGGTAATTACAGTCAACCCCAATAATTACATACAACCCCACGGGGGGTATGCTAAGCTAACGGTCATTAGAGTGATTGATGATTAATGCCATTTGGGAAGTTCAATTTGCTGTGCGTTATGCTGCATTCTGTTTTGGCCTCTAAGTACGCAAGAGAAAAATGATTCCTTGCATCGATCGAATCGGCGGCCCCTCCGCTCATCACCCCACCATCGAATGCGGACGGCACTGGGGTCATTCGGAGTACTTCTGAATGGGTTTAAGCCGTTCATGTCATCTTCAAGCGTCCAGTGTCTCCGGGCCAGTATGTCCAATGATATGGGGTTGGATCTTCTTTGTATAACATTTAATTTCGAAATTAAATCCTCCAAATTGTCCCAAATCCTAGAATGGTGTTCAAAGTGAGACCTGACCAACGCACAATAACACCTCTCCTTAACTTTTAAATTCGAATATATTCTCACTTTTCGTTTATTAACCGTAGTTTATAATGGTGCACACATCGCTTGTATATAAAGTAACGGGAAAACTTAAAAAAAATAGAGTTTTTCAGATATCGCTCATTCAATGTCTCAAAATTCATTAAAATACATCCCCTGAGCGTAGACAGTTTCACGTCAGCGGCTTTTCCACGACTCGAAGGATCTCTGGTAGGCGGAAGGTCCTTAAGGGTACGCGGGCAAGCTTCTTTGAGGGCATTTATGGTCCCATAGTGGTGGTGTCCTTTTGGGGGAGGGAGGATTTCACTTTTATAGGAATAGAAAATAGTATACTTGTGCCAAGACGATACTCTAAGGGGGTTGGAAAATCTTCAGGATGACGTTGCATGAGTAGACACTCAACTCTTCTCTTTTGGTCGTCCGTCCAAAGACCTTTGGGAGGACGAGTTTAGCGCAGATCTTTTGCGTCGCCAGATTTTTAATGATATTGGTATGTGCACTGCCTGATCTTATCAAAAACAATATACGATCTGTGATAATGCGCACACTTAACCGACGGACCGTAGTCAGCACTTCACGCAGAGAACTGTAAAAAATTGTTTCCGATACTTTTTATGCAAACCTTGTATATTCTTCCTCAAACATGCCACGTCCCAAAATTAACACGGATACACCGTTAAAATTCAGCGCAGCCTTCTTCTCCGGAATGTATAGGTAGAGTGTCAAAATTGCTCAAAGACCCCTGGCCATTTCTGCATGATTGCCCATTTCCCTAAAAACCGTTTTTCCAAATGTTCCATTATCTACTACGGGAAAACCCTTGCGCAAGTTCACCACCTCTCGTCCATCCATCCACGCACGCACACCCTCCCACGACTCGCTCCTCCATGACCCCTCGACCCTGCCCTCGTTGCAAATATCAACCCCGCTCTCATCCCCGCACGTCCTTCCACATTCACAAGCCCTCGCGCCTCGCCCACCCGCAAATTAATCAGGCGGAACTGCGCTTCAGAGTGCGTCGTATACCTACTAAGTTGTAACCAATGCCAACTCCTCTTTTTACTTACATATGTAAAGTGACTAACCATTCGCATTAACTCCCACGCAGAGGATTCCACTCGTCGCATCCACTTCCTAAGCATGTCCCCCGCCACACGCCCTTGCGGCGGCTTGCGGGGTATTATGTAGATGTCCTCGCCCACAATCTTTCGTGTGAGATTTACTTTTCCATTTTAATCCTCTCTCGCTGCTGCATCGAGTGCTTAGGATCGATGAATACCATGGGCACAGAAGTCATATCATCCACAAGACTCATCAAGGAGGACAAAAAAGGACTACATATATTTGCGCTCCCAAAAACAGTGGCCGAATGAGTAATTAGATTAGTCACCCCTTCTTCACATTGAAAAACAAAATCTAAATCCTTGCCACTAAGTCGCCCCCTCCCCTTTTCAACTCCCTCTGAAATGATCTCTTCCCTTTGAAAGCCACTAAAAGCCCCCGGGCACCATCTTCAAAACCTAACACGACACTTGCAATTAGTTTATTCTTCTCCAGCTGACAAATTCAAATTTTTCCGTTCGTAATTCTTATACGGTCTCATCTTAAATAAACAAATTTATTTTTTTTTAATATTGAAATTGGTATTCTGCCGGATAAGGTAGGTTTGATATAGACGAAGTCCATAAAATTAAGCATCGATGCATTTACTTGCCTCTCCCAAAAAATGCCCAACCCGAAGGAGGGCACTACACTAAGCCCACCTTCATATACTTCTTTCCCCCCTTCATCCCAACCAACATCCCAACCAACATCCCTATCCTATAAAGAAATAGTCTTCCACATTTCTGAGCTGATCAGTACGACTTTCATCCATTTTTCCTGCCTCCTTAGGATTTCTCACAACCAACAAACCCGTATCCTCACCCACCACCCCTAGTACTTCCTCATATACCTGTATTTCCCTTTCGGAGCATTTAACCTTCTTCATTCTTCTCCACTCCCACATTTGAAAAGCCTCCAGTCTACGTCTATCCTCCTGCTTCAGCGACCACGTTTCCGCGCCGTACATAGCTACGCCCCATATCAGAGTTTTTACGAGTCTTTTCTATATATATATAAATATATATATGAGTTCTGTTCCTAATTCCTCTTGAGAAAGGTGGTTGGACCACCGAAAATTCGAGAACCAGTGAGTCCCTCTTTTGTGTGTTTTGGTTTCTGTGTTTGTTATGACTATAAGTGAATTTAAATACATATATATATATATATATATATATATATATATATATATATATATACCTGTCTATTAAAACCGGTATATTAAAAGAAAAATTTATAATTATCACAAAGCAGATTTTGAAACTTTTGCCAGCCATTTAAACTCTTCACTACACGATTTCAAAACGCGCTTAAGTCTTGCCACCGTGGAAGAAACTTGGACACAGTTTGTCCAAATTATGCAAAAAGGAATAACAGATTTCATCCCTGTAAAATACGTTAAAGCAAATCGCGACCCCAGGTGGTACAACAAAGGCGTTAAAAAAGCCCTTCGAAAGCAGAGAATGTTACACTCTAGGGTAAAGAAAGCAGGTCTGAACTCATCACCCTTGGACAATAAACAGCTGTTGGACAAGTATAGATCCTCTAAAGTTGAAACTAAAACACAATTACGTAGCGCTTTGCAAGACTTTAAACGTAAAGTACTCTGCGAGTATTTGAACACTGACTCCAAAGCTTTCTGGTCATTTGTTAGGGAAGTAAATGGGGGTCAACAAATCGTGGCTTGCTTAAGGGACTGCACCAATATCATTCATACTGACAGTGAGGCTAAAGCCAACATTCTAAACGAATTCTTCCAGAGCGTCTTCACGAACGATGTAGCCACCACGTATCTCCAAGGAACAATATATACTGAACCCATGACAAAAATAACAGTGGACGAGCAAGGAATTGCCAAATTGCTCAATGACATCAAACCAAACAAATCCCCGGGTCCCGAAAATATACCACCTCGGGTGCTAAAACACTTAGCTCCTAACATCGCCCCGTATCTCGAATTTATATTTAACAAATCACTGACTGAGTGCAAAGTCCCTAAGAATTGGAAAACAGCGCAAATAACGCCTATTTTTAAAAGTGGTGACAGGGAGGACCCCACCATTACAGACCCATTTCTCTCACTTCAATAAGTTGCAAAATTTTAGAGCACATAATTGTCAGTTCCATAATGAGACATCTTGATAACATTAACTTTTTAAGTGACAATCAACACGGATTCAGAAAAACCCGCTCATGCGAGACCCAATTAGGATTGTTCACACATGACTTACTTTTATCGGGTGAAAGTGGTAGGCAGGTGGATGCGATCTTTTTAGACTTTCAAAAGGCATTTGATAAGGTTCCGCATGGTAAACTCACCCATAAATTAAAGGGCGCAGGTATACACAAGGGGGCAATAAATTGGGTTGAAGACTTCCTTTCAGACCGGGAACAGAGGGTAGTCCTTGACGGCGCTAGTTCTACCAGCGTACGAGTAACCTCGGGGGTTCCTCAGGGAAGTATTATCGGACCGTTACTATTCTTGATTTTTGTTAACGATCTGAACCGCGAAGTGAAAAGTAAGATAAGGATGTTCGCGGATGACACAGTGATTTATCGGGAGATATCTGGGGATGAGGATCGTTTAATTCTAGCACGTGATTTAGATAGCATTAATGAATGGTGTTCAAAATGGGGATTGCCTTTAAATATTAATAAATGTTCGGTGGTAAATTTCTTTAAAAGATCCACGGGATTAGTTTACAAATTAGCTGGAGTTGACCTTGAAGTAGTTGATACGGTGAAATACCTAGGTGTTACATTCACTAAAGACTAAACTTGGGGGACCCATATACGTAAAGTCTGCGGGCAAGCATATATAAAAATTAGGATTTATTAGACGCATTGTCGGCAGAAGTGACTCCAAGGTCAAGGAACGTTGTTATCTCGCTCTTGTAAGGCCCCAGTTAGAATATGCATGAGCGTATGGGATCCGTGTGAAAAAGGCCTCATTCAGGAAATTGAGAAGGTCCAACGCCGGGCAGCTCGTTTCGTGGAAAACTGTTACGATAATACGAAAAGCGTCACTGAAATGGTTATGGAGTTGGGATGGGAATCATTGGAAGAAAGACGACTCAATGCTAGGTTAAACTTACTAAATAAATTCAGATCCGCATGTTTCAGCACCGAGGTCTCGAAAATTATTCGTGCTCCAACATACATTGGTCGCTTGGATCATGGGTACAAAATTCGGGAAATAGATGCCAGGACTAGCAGACTCAAGGACTCCTTCTTCCCACGGACAATACGGGATAACAACTGTAGGGTCATACTCGGAGATAACAAAAATGCCACTTGCCACCCTCGGCGTCTAGGTAACAATTAGTTAAACTCAATTGCATGCACTTTCACTAACCTCTTGTGTGTTGTGTCAAAACCCTTCCCGCATGCCATTAAGTAATGTATTGCTGTTTACAGTAATGCGGTATTTCTTTTTTCCTTTTTTGGGTGGTGACCTAACAACCCCCGCCACACGCCCTTGCGGCGGCTTGCGGGGTATTATGTAGATATAGATATATATACTACGTTGATCAAAAAGTTCCCGGAATAACCACCGTGTGGCGCTCTCATCGTTCCGATTTGAGTTCTGTTTTTTTTGTTAAATTGGTACATCTGTTGTTGATATTCCCTTTAAATCTTAGTGTCATAACTTGACATTTGCAAAAGTTACGTAGCCAAGAGTACATATATCTCTGTGTGTGTTGGCGATTTTTTACAATTGCAGAAATGGATTTAAATTTGCAACAACGAACTTGTATTAAATTTTGCGTAAAAAACGGATTTAGTGGCGCACGGACGTTAGAAATGTTGGAAAAGTGTTTCGGCAACGATTCTCTAAAAAAAACGGTCGTTTACCAGTGGCATGAGCGGTTCAGAAGTGGTCGTGAGTCAATCGAAGATGATGAACGCAGTGGCAGACCATCGACATCGAAAGTCGGTGAAAAAATTGATAAAGTAAAAGAAATATTGGTCAATAACCGCAAATTAACCATCAGAGAAATAGCGGAGGACTTGAACATTGCCTATGGATCCGCCCAAGACATTGTGGTTAATGATTTGGGTTTCCGTCGTGTAGCAGCAAAGTTGGTGCCAAAAGACCTCAATTTCATGCAAAAAAGAGACCGTGTTGACGTCGCAAAAGACATGATTTGCGAGGCTGAATCCGATCCCACATTCATCAAAAGGATCATTACTGGAGACGAGACGTGGGTTTATGAGTACGACACGCAATCCAGACATCAGGCAAGTGAATGGCGTTCACCAAATGAGCCGAGACCAAAAAAACCACGTCGTTTTCAGTCAAAAAAGAAGGCAATGCTGACGGTTTTCATGGATTAAAACGGTGTAGTGCATCATGAATTTTTGCCAGAAGGCCAGACAATAAACAAAGAGTATTATTTGGGCGTTATGAGACGTTTGCGTGAAGCAATTCGCCGAAAGAGACCAGAAATCGTCGCACAGTGCGTCGAGACCGTCGCACAGTGCTATCATTATTCGTAATTTTTTGACGAAAAATGCAACAAATACCATCCAACAGCCACCAAATTCACCTGATTTGGCTCCCTGTGACTTCTGTCTGTTCAATCGAGTTAAAAAACCATTATGGGGAACGCGTTTTATCAGCCGAGAGGAAGTAAGGAAAAAATCGCAGAAAGCACTGATGGACATACCGAAAACCGAATATAAAAAATGTTTCGAGGATTGGATCAAGCGCTGGCATAAGTGTGTTGCAATCGATGGGGATTACTTTGAAGGGGACAATATAGATTTCGATGAATAAACTTGTATTTTTAATTTTCTGAATAAATTCCTGGAACTTTTTGATCAAGGTAGTATATATATATATGTATAGAAAAGACTCATAAAACTCTGATATGGAGCGTGTATATAAATATGTATATATATATATATACATATATATATATATATATATATATATATATATAAACAATAAACACAGCAATCAACCCGAAGGTCGGTTTGGTAGGTGATGTAGAGCTCACCCATGTACCAAGCCCTATACGGCGTGTGAAAATTCACACATCAGGGTAGGGGGGCCAGTTCCTTTCCCTGTGCCGGTTATGGTTTCCCAGGAAGACCTGGTACCCGAAAAATCAACTGGCTTGGGTGGAGCTGCAGGTGCCCAAAGTGCCTTGCCCGGGAATCGAACCCGGGACCCTCCGGTCAGGAGTCCAACGCTCTACCCACTAGACCACCGCGACCCGCATATATATATATATATATATATATATATATATATATATATATATATATGTATATATATATATACACACTCACACATTCAAACACGAAATCCCACCATACGGCGAACATATATTCATTCACATAGAAATAGAGATAAGGAAATGGGAAAGGAACACACATAAAGGGTGAACACAAGAGAGGTGGGGTAGGCGGATTTGAGCAGATCACAAATGTAAAAATATTTTCCTCGACCGGGACTTGAACACTGGTTAGAGCATCCGCCCGGCAAGTAGAGAGATCCTTCCCTGCGAAAAGAACTAGAAACACATTATTTTGCTTAGATTGGAGGTTTATAATCAGCAAGCAGGCACTCTTAGGTCGAGTGTTGAGTTGAAGGAATGGAATCGCTATTTTAATTTGACTTCCATCCGCTGGAGATATCTGAGATGAATTTCTATCAAAAGGAAGTTTTCCGTGTCTGCTTTGCGATGCATTTTTATGCATGTCCCATGTGTGCGCGGGGGGGGGGGGGAGGGGCACGGGGACTTCCAAGCGCGCAAGAGAGGAGCACTGTATGGTGCCGATGGAGGCGCGGCGGGTGGTGCCCCCTCGTCGGCGGGGGTGCCTGCCGTTTTGCATGCAAATCGTGCAAGGAAAACCTAAGAAGTTACCTCAGAGATAAATTATTCACCGGGAGCCAGATGTGTTTTCCTAATCCTGCAGTGAAAACCTGAGAGGAAAACGCTAATACCTAAATCAAGCCTTCGGACTTGAATAAATTAATAATTTATGCGATGATAAATATCCAAGTCTCCGGAGATCACTCGAGCGATTAAACTTGGCATGAAGTTTGAAAGAAATCAAAGGGAAGTTGAGGGACGCTTCGCCCAAGGCAGGGTTGCACTCCAAGGCGATTTGAGAGCGTCGGTCGGGAGAATGGCGGATGGGCCTCGAATTGGAAGAGAGACCTCTGGCGAAATCTCCCAAGTGATTCGTGCACTCTTGGACGGAGATATGCGATCCCGAATCCAGTTTTTTAACCTAGAGTGCTATCGATTAATCGTGGTCCCAGACAGGCATACTGTGTAAGGTTCACACCCCTGTTGGGGGTAGCACCTTAAACATTTTATCTATCTGGTGTATGAGATGGTTCAATTTTGTCTAACTCGTTTCATACATTCCCACCTTGATTATGCTACTAGTGCATGGGACCCTTGCGAGTTAGGCGTAGTGGAAACCTTAATAAAAATAAATGGCTTAATGTTCATGGTATTTTGGATGTTGTCCAAATAGTTACTTGAATTTACCGAGCAGAACTTTCTTCCTGAAAGGGAAAATTCCACAAGCAATCCATAACGAAAAAAATATATTTCTTAAAATTACGTATTTAAGAGTGAGTTGCAATAGTAGATATTTGCAAGCCTGCTCGATGCTGCAAAGGAGATAAAGATGATCCGTAGATAAGAGTACCTACCTACTTGATCACCGTGGAACAAAATTTCATGGGGAAGACGGAAAAAGAAAGTCATTACAATTATTCCCTTAAAACAAGTGACAACTAATTGTTAATGGCTAAGCTGAATAATACTAATTATATAGTTTTTGGCATTTCATCATTTGAGGTAGGCTTGAGATGAGCGCAAAGTGATATCGTAGCATTTCTTTGATTCGTCTGTGAAGAAACAATCCCACTCCAGAACGCATCAATTGATTCCTAAATTCCGCACACCTCTTTCCTCTCTTCATTCCTTCCATTTCTATCCCTTCCCCTTCCACGATTGCCCAATGTTCTCCCTGCGTGAGCACATCTCTATCGCCAAATAAAATGCTCCGTATCCATCTTTCATGCCCTCTCTCATGAATTTCTTCCAACAAATCTCTCTGCTCCCTAAGTGAACACCTTTTCTTGCTTTCCTCGCATTCTGCTTCACATCCTTTCCCAAGCGCATGGCATTCAAGTATCCAATCTGCCCAATCATCTTCCATCTGCCTTCATCTATCAGCTTCAATGACCATGTTTTCGTGCCATACAAAAACCACACTCCATTCACTAATTTCAAAGAGTCATTTCTTAACTTTCTCAACAAAAATTACCGTTATCGATTCCCTCCTCGTTGTGAACGATTCATGACCTAAGGTAATTGTTCATCCAATTTCCTGGCTGGTTTGATTTACTGGGTTCATAATAATTTCGGGGCATGTAACTGTTCCTACTGCTTTGGATAATGCTCTCATATTTTAAAGTGTAAATTAGACTTCCTTTTTCTCAAAATTCTCATGACTTTTGTCTTGTCTCCAACAATTCTAATCCCCTATCCTAGATTCAAGAGCATTAAACAGAAAAGACGGTTAACTAAATGGAGAGTATTAACATTAACCAGAACCACAAGAAAAAGTGTCAGCGGGTTGCAAAGAAAAACATGAGTGAAGAAAGAGAGCTGGTTACTATTGAAAAAACTGAAATATATTAAAAAATACGCACCGAAGGCTGCAAACAATATTATAAAAACAGTGAATATGTGAGCGAAAAAACCTCCATATGGTGAACGAGATGATTAGAAAGATGGACGTTAAAAGCAAATGGAAGGATAGAAACGCTAATTAGCGCGTAAAAACGGAGAGAAGGCTGAAGGTGAGAAACTGAGGTGGGAAACTAAAAGGGATGAATAAGCGAGATGCAAGACGCCGTGCGAAGGTACGCATACAAAGACAATTTGCAGAGGAAGGTGGGAATCGCGCTGCACAAGAAGATAAAGGAACTCACAGGAAGTGAGATGGGAGAACAGTGCAAGCTATCAAAATTGTGTCAGGAAATTAATATTTATTTTATTAAAAACACAATGCATACGTCCACTGTTCTTTCTGATGATGACGCCTAAGCGTTGAAACTAGTTGTACGATAATAAAGAACGATGGGTGTATACATTGTGTTCTTAATTTAATTAACATGAACTTCAACAAAGTTGAGCTTAAAACAATAGAAGGAAATTAATAATTATCCAGGAAAGATGCAAGAGTGATCGAAAGAATATAGGAATAAATACGTGCTTGTGGAAGTGTGTGGAATTACAAAGTCAATAATTTAATTTCAATATGTTATGCAAATTCCATAAAGTTACGCCGGAGAAAACAAATTTTAGGCACCCTTGATTTTGTGATAAAACTGATATAAAGAAAATTTAAATATAATAAGCCCAATGCATGTACACACACACACACGCACACGCGCGCGCCCACACACACGCGCGCCCACACACACGCCCACAATATCTATATATATATATATATATATTCACTTTCCCGGAAAAGCCACAAACGTGCACAATGAAACTCACTAAATAGTCACAGCAAACACAGAAAACCAAAACACACAAAAGAGGGACTCACTGTGAGTCCCTCTTTGTGAGTCTCTCTGAGAGTGAGTCCCTCTTTTGTGTGTTTTGGTTTCTGTGTGTTGCTGTGATTATATATATACATATATATACGAGGGTCATCCGGAAAGTAGTACCCGTTCGTGCCGCATGAAGTGCTGACGACGCGAGTAGCCGCTGGACGAGGTCAGATAGCTTCAGTGGCTTGTCTGCCTTCTCTGAGCCAAGTTGCGTGACGCTAGCATTGCCTGTGTTGTTTCTGTGATTGTTTACAATGTTTAAAAAAATTGAGAACGCCGCCAGTTGTGAAGTGAGGGCAGTGATTAAATTCCTCAATGCAAGAAACGTTCGCCCATGTGATATTCATCGCCAATTAAAGGAGGTGTATGGAGACAATGTAATGGACGAGTCGTCTGTTCGGCGGTGGTGTCGCAACTTCAACATGGGGAGGGGGAACACACACGACGATGAGCGTTCGGGGAGACCGTCTGTCATTACAGACCAACTGGTGAGCTCAGTTGACGAATTCGTGAGGAACGATCGGCGCGTCACAATTGATGACATCTGTGAGCATTTTCCCAATGTTTCTCGAACAATTGTTCATGAAATTGTTAAACACCATCTGCATTATGCAAAAATTTGTGCAAGATGGGTCCCTCGCATGCTTACAGATGAGCACAAAACCAAGCGTATGGCTGCAGCACTGACGTTTTTGGGACGTTATTCTGATGAAGGAGACTCTTTCTTGACTCGCATAATTACTGGTGACGAAACATGGGTTTGTTATGCATCACCTGAGAGTAAACGACAGTCAATGGAGTGGCATCATGCTCATTCACCAAACAAACCAAAAAAATTCAAGACAGTTCTGTCCACCAGGAAACTCATGGCAACCATTTTCTGGGATCGACGAGGTGTATTGCTTATTGATTTTATGGCCCGTGGAGACACTATTAATGCCAATGCGTATTGTGAAACATTAAAGAAATTACGGCGGGCAATACAAAATCGGCGGCGAGGTCTATTGTCTACTGGTGTCATTCTCGTTCATGACAATGCCAGGCCTCATGTAGCTGGGATAACACAAAAACTTTTGCAGCAATTCAAATGGGAAACTTTCGACCATCCACCGTATAGCCCGGACTTGGCCCCTTCAGATTTTCATCTCTTTACAAAGCTTAAAGACTTTTTGGCAGGAAAAAGATTTGACAGCGATGAAGAACTTAAAGAAGGAGTGACCCTGTATCTCAATGAGCTGGCGGCGAAGGACTATGCAGCAGGAATACAGAAACTTGTCACACGTTATGACAAATGCCTTAATTTGCTTGGAGATTATGTTGAGAAGTAGTTTAAAGTATCCTCTTTCAAATAAAATTTTTTATGTTTGTTAATATTTACTTTTGTGTCTTTATTTCACGAACGGGTACTACTTTCCGGATGACCCTCGTGTGTGTGTATATATATATATATATATATATATATATATCCTCCAACGGACTAAAGTGATGGCAGGGATTGTGTTGCAATGAAATGAATACGTCATTGACCTTTGATTAAATGATTAATTTAATAAACACTGTCAAAAATCACAAATTATTTCCTTCGGTAATGTTAAACAAAATAAGCTGAAGCCGTGGAATATTGGAAAAATATAACGAAAAATTGAAAATCATTTAGCGTGAAACTTAATATACACTCAAGCATTAATGGTTTAAGGTAGTTAATTGGTAAAAGTGTAAATAATCTGACAACTCAGTCAAAGCATGTTTTAAATGCTTATTTTTTGAAATAATTTGTTTTAAAGTGATGGTGCGACGATAGGCGGGATGCATAGAAAAAGAATAATTTTTTAAATTTTTCATTGAAAGGGAAGTGGTTAAATGATTCTCCTTTTTTGGATGAGCATTTCAATAGATATTTAAAAAAATTTCCTTTCTTAAGATAAATCAAACCGTGTTCAAATTGGTAAACCACTAAATAAGCAATGCACTATTAGTACCGAGTTCATGTTTCCAGAACAGTGCTTCCCAATGTAATAATCAAGTTAACAAATCCATTATCGGCTGGAAAACAACCGAGAATTGACGAACTCAATAGTGAGTGCCCTTTTGAAGAAGAGTGTATCTACCTGTATATATTGTAGTAAGTGTGCTTATTTCATTTATACAGTTCATGTTTCTTTAAGTTTGAAACTCTCTCTCATTGAAATAATGCAGTATGCAGGTTTAGGTCATTTGATAAAATGTCTTCTATTCGTATTCCTAAGTGAATTTTATCAGAGGACAAGGATAAAAGGTGGTCTTACTATAATTGTTTTTATAGAAAATTATATCGAAAATCCAAGATGTAATCTAAGTTCCACTTGCAATTGACGAGCACCAACAAAAGGATTGTTGATTTATGGTGCAGAAATACACCTCTGCCTTAGTCTAAATGATATTCAATAATTTGTGGGAAATAGTAGTGGAAATGACTTTGTTTCAGAATTGACTCTTCAAAACTGGTCCAATATAAGTTTAAGGCCTCGTTCCAAAAATGAATAAGAACCTCTTAGAGTGCTTAGAAAATGGCACAGTCGCGTCATACCTGTTTACGAATTACGCAAGACTGGGATTAACACTAATTTTATTAGTCCTATTGTAATAGTCGCGGTGACTATAATTACGCGTACTAGGGTGGCAGACGAGCTCATGGCTCGTGTGCAGACACGATCAAACCTCCGTAAGAATCGACGAAATATTTTCCGGGAAGAGAATGAGGGCACCGTGGATCATTGGGGCCCCGAGGGAAGGCCAAGGTGAGGGCGCGGGTCGAGGGGAAGGAAGGCTTCTTGGGATGCAGCGGTGGTCTTGGCAGTGATACGGTGGGGGAAGTAATGAGAGGGCGAAGGAGATGAAGTGAGGGACGGGGCAGAAGAGAGGCGAGGAGGAGAAGGAAGAGGATATGCATTTTGAAAGACGGGAGAGAGAGTGTGTGCTTTGAGGAGCCCAAGTCGAAAATGTCGAGGAAGTCAATAAGATGTCTACGGCAAAGGGAAATGATGAGTCTTTCTTCGAACGTTGTGCGCAGAAAAGAACATACCGAACGTTAACAGGCTACCATGGATTTGAATTTGAAAAATAGCACACTGAATGAAAATCAAATGACTGTAAAGTCCGACGAAAATGAATGAGGTGCACGATTTTTCAGAATTTAGCGCGTGAGACCAAAAACGTGTAGCGTGTAATTTAAACGCTTTTAGGTGCAGAATACTCCGCCAAGTCTTTAGGTAAGTAGGCTACTCCCCCGAAGTCTTAAGCTTGCCACTTTGACGGTTTCAATTTGAAGGGGCGTCATTATTTATTTCCAAGGTAACTGATACGTGTTAACTGAAAAAGTGCTATCGAATTTATAATATTTGATTGTAACGCTTTTAATTAATAATATTAAGCTCCATTTTGCACCATTGGCACATGATTTATGTAACAAACAACGTGAAAACATTTCAAATAACCGGGAGCCAATTTCTTACCTTAAGTTGAAACGCATTACGTTATTTATGATATTTTAAGTCAGGTACTTGTAAAACTGTGGGTGTATTTACTATTTACTTATTAAGATGATCAGTAGTTGTATACTCTGAGATGTTTCGTTTTTCCATATGCATTCAACTTCTTATTTCTGCGTTGATACGGATGATAATGATCTGCAGTCAGAGTACAGCAGCCATTCATGACTTCCGTTCGCCGGATTGCCTAACGGAGCTGTATCACGAATACTTTTTCCAGAATCATCATTACAACTCGATCTGTTTTTACCACTCGCTAAAACTTGCTTCGCTTTGAAGATTATTATCAGAGAAATTAATATCATTATTATGGACCAACTTGGTGCGAAGAATGAGAACAAGATCTCCACTTTTGACTGGAAAGTTAGCCTCTAAAGGTTTCCGGTTCCACTTTTTTCAATCCGAAGGTGGCTCATTGCACAACCTCCATTTTTCCCTAGCTCTAGTTAATTCCTTTATACCTTGGTAACTTATCTGTTTTCATTTTTTTTTTCACTGCGCTACTAACTAGCCCCTCGGTCTTGCCCGCGCGACCTCATCCTCAATTCTCCATTGAATCACATCCCTAACAAATCCGCCTTGCTTCCACGAGTGACCATTCCACCCGACTCGCCCTTGCCCTAGAGTGTCCTCCCAATTGTCTAGCCATTGTTGGCCGAGATCTACATAATACCCCGCAAGCCGGCGCAAGGACGTGTGGCGGAGGGTGTCATGTCACCACCCGTAAAAGGGAGGACAAAAACTACATTCATAACCAACAAGTACCTGCAAACCGATACAAACAGTGGAGCGTGCATACATTCATGCAAAAATCCTTTCATTTTACTCGCATGAAAATACTTATCTACCTCCTTTCATTCTACACGCATGCAATTACATATGCTATCACCTAACAAAAAATTGCACCTTAGGTTGCAGTAAGAAACTTATCCAATATCGTGCAAGCTAGAATTCGGTAAGTACGAGCAAGGCGGAATTCCACTACCACCAGAAGGTGCAACATCATACGCTCTCCTCCCCAAGGGGACAGGTAAAGAATTTGACCCAAGAGATCCATTCATGCATTGATGCCGAAACAATATTCAAAGTCAACTTAGGAAACCCATCAAATCTTGCTCAAAGCTATTATGCAACATTCAATTAATTCGAAAAATCCTGAAGAAATTGACGAAAAGGTTAACTGTCAGAAGTCGATATAATTAAACAAAGAGGTACTACATTTGAATGATTCTACGTTCTCGGGAGATAATAAATTTTATTTTCTAAAATCAAATGTTATATCTCTTGATATGCCTTCGCCACGCACTTCTCCACGTGCCTACTTGGCCACTGCGTATGGACGACAGTGTGCCAATCGAGGTCAGTCGGCCTCAGGGTCGAACCTCTCGTTAACTTCTGAGCTATAAATCACCCAAACTGTTCAAAGATATCATTAACTCCCCAAGGCTAGGTCAAGAAGAAGACCAACGTTTTCTTGGAGAAATTTTCCACCAGATACATACATGAACTTCTGATAACAAAGAGAAAAAAGCTTTTGTTGATAATATGTGCCTGCTATTCTTCATGCTCCTATTCTCAAGAGCGATTTGGCAATATTCAACTGCATTACTGACACCCCTTGTGCCCATCTTCACGAGCCTAGATCGTCACTTTTACTCCCACATGAAAGGTTATTGGCACTGGATTATCAGTGATTGAAAAATGTGTGATGGCCTATTAGAAAATGTTTATTTAATCCTTTCATTTTACGTAGAGACGGTGTCCTACCCTTTGAAAGTTACCCTTGCAGATTTGTACTTTCATCTTCTTCCTGTGAACATCACCACTCCGGCCTGCTTTTGTTCCCAACTTTTGCATTGTGCTAAACATTTATTTACTGCTAGTACCCATATTCTTTCAGCAGACGGACGAAGACACTCTGTAGTCTCCGTAGTTTTAAAGTACATACTATTCCGATAAATATCATACATGTATACCATGTGAATATTTTTTATTAAGTCTATTTTTCACTTTCGCAAGGATTTCTTGGGATCTTTTAAAAAACTATTAGGCTCATGAGGATTATTTCATCAACACGTATAACAGTTTTTATAAGACTTTTGGTAGACTATGTACGAATTATTATATTTAGCTCAACTGTCTCCATTTATTCGTGGATTCACCGACTTGGTAAAAAATTCCGTGATGTCATTCTGTCATGTGTGAAGGTGTATTATCTTCATGCCTTATTTTTTATATGCATGACTATTGTCAAGTACACACACACACACACACACACACACACACACGCACGCACGCGTGTGTGTGTGTGTGTGGCACACGCGCGCGCACACGCACACACAACTTTTGGACGGCAAAATATAACACAGAATTAAACAGATAACACGTAAAAGGACACTCACACTGTAGATGATTTGAGCTTTCGGCCTACTCCGAGGCCGATATAGAAATCCGAAATCCGGAAGTAACGAGGAAACGAGGAAGTAAAGGGGAAGGTGACCACATTTAGAGCGAAAACTTATTTATTATCCAAGTGGCCATTCTGTTCCTTAAAGGTCTGCATGCAATGGCCGAACTTATTATGGAGACAATTTTTCCGAATAGCATTGATCTTTTATTGCATTATAACCAGTAGAAATTGGTTACATCTACATAATACCCCGCAAGCCGCCGCAAGGGCGTGTGGCGGGGGGTGTCAGGTCACCACCCAAAAAAGGAAAGGTAACGTGGCTTGCCTGATCTTTTATTTCGTCCGTTGATTCGATTCAAAATTACTTACCTAAATTTCACTTGTCGAATACAGACCCCAATACAAAACTCAGAGAAAGCAGTGACATTTATCGCGTATTTTTCAGTACCGCCCCTAAAGGAAACAACTCTCTTCAAATATCAAAGTGGATTTCAGAACGAACTACCATACGTGTCGCACTTCGATACAACAATTGATCTCACCCCTTGCCTTGGCAACGGCTTGTGCGGTTCATTGTGCAGATCTGTGGTGATTTACATTGACTTTTGAGCCACCTGATAGGTGAGACACATTGACAAAACGTGCTGTCTCCCTTGCACTGAAACTCTCACGATCAGTTGCGTGGTACTTGTATAGCCTATTATGGGGCTTCTTTTTAATATGTTTTTACAATAGAGCATGCTTTAGTTGACATTGGTAGACTTGCAATGCGTGCACGGCTAAACTTTGAGAAAAGCACGAATCATTAGCATTTTTAAATGAGACCCGGTGGGAGCAATCCAAGCGCTGCCATGTTGCATTGGTGGGCGTGGCCAGAGTGAACAGTTGGAGGCAATCGAAACTCGCTATTGTGAAATCAACGAATATTCTCTTTAGCCCAAATCGAGAGCGCAACAGTCGGGGCAACGAACTGAACCTGTGGAAAGCCATTCATTACCAATTACTTTGATTACTGGTGACCTAACACCCCGTGCCATGCGCCTCTGTGGCGACCTGCGTCATATATTTAGATGGTTGATGGACCGTTCGCCGGCGTTTCGCTCGCCTGCCGTTCGGTGCGTTTCGCTCGCACGCCCAGAGCGTTCATCCGCGTCTTTCTAGCGCCTCTCTTCATTTGACGCGTATTTGTCCATTTCCCGGTCTTCCTCGTTGGAACTCCACTCTCGCTCCCAGGCTAATCTTCATTTTGTCCCTCACAGTATTTTATCCTGTGTGTGCGATTCGTCTGGGGCGACAAAAGGCTCTTCTGCTGGATTTATACTTCTTCCCCAAGGATCTCCTGCTGCGTCGTCTTGCACCGGTGACAACATTCCTCCGCCCGGGGGAGTCTCCGGGTCGGCCAAGTGTCGCTTCGACCCAAAGACGCTTCCGGGACGGAACGACACCGTTGTCACTGATATAAGAAGACTTAGCACGAGATGGCAATCCAAGCAAAAGGAGCGTGAATCCAGAAAACGAGACGCCTCGGAACTGCGACTGAGATCAATGAGAGTTTTTTTCTTTTTGCCCTCTCGTGTAGATTTCCTTGTTTCTCACTTCATGTGTTCTTCACTTGACGTTTGGTAGATCTCCGTTCAGATTCTCTGTTCGACTCTCGCATTTGCAAATGTTTCCGATCTTCAGAGTGGCGCTGCTTCCTTGACGGCCGCCTAACCTATAGTGACGAAGAAGGGTGAAGTTTTCCTTCGAAGGGAAAGTCAAAGAGAAAGATTCATTTCCTGACTTTCCTTCCGCAATTCTGAATTTAGACTGATGTCACGATTTAATGTTTAGCGCAAAAAAAATGTTTCCCGCACAGCTTCGTCGTCGCCATTTGCTCAGTGACGCGATATTGGTCGCAGTCGGAAAAGAACATATTTGGAGATTAATTCCCGCTCTACCGTAGCCCTGCCAATGTCGCTTTGGCAAACAATGGATGCGTTCACCACACACATCACAGCTTTTGTTAAAGTTTTTTTCTTATTTTAAAGTTTTGCTCGTTGGAGTCTCAGGGGACAGATTTGATGCATTGCCGAGATAAATAGTTCATGAGTATACTGAAACAGCATAGTGAAACCATTTCGAGTCGCTACCGTATAAAATTGTGTAAAATTAAAAAGGTGAATTTTTATTACGAATACTTTCAAGAGTTGAATATGCCCACGGTTTTGAAAGAGGATTGAGATGACTCGGGACAAATTATATTTCTGGGTATAAATATGTGAAGGTGCTCGCGAAATATTGAAGCGATTAAATAGAGTGCTTTCTGAAATCAGAGACAGGAGATACCGGAGGCGTGAGGACGCACGGCATACTATAAACACGGATACTAATACCTACGAGACTTCACTTTACGCTATGAATAATCAAAACACTCGATCGTATTTTTGGAATAATTCTCAAGGCTGAAGTTCGAAAGGAAATCAATTTTCAGGAGAGAGGTTGATGGATACGAGGACTCATTCTTTCATTTGTTCATGATATGTAGCGTATTGAAACAGGAGGGATAACATGAAACGGAAGGAGTTAATCACTTTTGCTAACACATTAGATATGCGAATATAATTGTCATTCTGTAGTTCCCAAACAGATTAGCGACATATCCAAGCGGGTCTAAGTGGTCAGGCAAGTTTCATAGATGATTCGCAGAGCTATGAATGCATGTTGTAGTCTGTGGGGTTGCAATATTCTACAGAGAATGTCATTTGCCTGTGTCAAGAAATATAAGGATGGGATTATTGTACATCTGGTGAGTTGCTACGATTAAATTTGTTGGCTCACATTCTGAACTTCAGCTTTTTATCTCGAGGACTAGAATATGAATGCTCTTCTAGAATGAATGAAAGGGTCTTCATCTACATCTACATAATACCCCGCAAGCCGCCGCAAGGGCGTGTGGCGGGGGGTGTTAGGTCACCACCCAAAAAAGGAAAAAAGAAATACCGCATTCAAAACCAACACACACATGCAAACCCCAATCCACAGCAGTGCACACATTCATCGTAATATCCCATCATTCCACCCGCATGCAACCACACATCTACCTCCCTTCACTCCACAAGCATGCAAGTACATACGCTTAACTACAACAAATAATTTTACCCCAGGATGCAGCAAGAAATTTATCATGAACGTGCAAGCTAGTTTCTAGGAAGTAGCCAGGCGAAATACCACCACCACAAGAACGTTCCACATAAAAATCTCTCCTACTCAAGACGAGGAATTTGGCCCAACGCTGCAGGTGGGAGGAGGGCACATCCACGGAGAGGGACAAGGGATGGAAGGGGAAATTTAGGGTACCAAAAGAAGAGAAAACAATACTGTAAAGAGCAATACATTACTTAATGGCATGCGGGAAGGGTTTTGACACAACACACAAGAGGTTAGTGAAAGTGCATGCAATTGAGTTTAACTAATTGTTACCTAGACGCCGAGGGTGGCAAGTGGCATTTTTGTTATCTCCGAGTGTGACCCTACGGTTGTTATCCCGTATTGTCCGTTGGAAGAAGGAGTCCTTGAGTCTGCTAGTCGCACCACTTGAGTCTTCATTCGCCCAGAAAAATAGCAGAGTGTAAACGAAAAGCGAACGTACCTACGGTCATGAAACAATGAAAAAACTAAATAGCGCATGCCGTAAACTTGTTTGGCACTGGGTTTGTTTAAGGGGGTGTCGGTAAAAACTAGGTGACAAGCCAGAGGGAAATTGAAAATCGCGCACTCGGCCACTTGGGTGTGTTTGGGAAACAGGAACCCTTGTGCGCCTCAATCACAGACAGACAATGCAAAAAAGAAAACAGACTCGCAACCACTCGATCAATAGGGTTTTTGCTTAGGAATCACAATGGATCCCGTGAATAAGCGTTCATTCACACAGCCAGGGTGTGCACGGGTTTATTCTATGCCAGGAACCCGTCAATCTCTCACAGGAATTAAAAAAGAAAGGACACCGCAGCGTCCACTTCCTCCTGGACTGGCGAGCCAGAGGGGGCGGGCTGCTGTCACGAGACGTGGCGGTTGGACCCGGTGTGGTCCAAGCGCCTGGGTCTATTACAGGAGCGGCGAGGCGGGGGTGGTGAGAGGGATGGCTCGCGACAATCGCGGTCACGGAGGAGGAATGGCTGGCACCGCGGGGCCCGAACGCGGTAGCCAATTAGGCGCCCTGTGTCCACCCATTGGGACGAGTGGGCCTCGGCGGTCACTCGCAGAGGGGCGTCGAGGGGCCGGGGGAAGGGGTGGGCGTGGCGGAATGCAACGCACCTGGGGCCCCGGGGGAGGCGAGGGATGGAAGGGGGGAGCGTGGGAATCCCATCTCGGGGAGTGATGCGATGGGAACGAGGACTTTGAGAAATGGCGGGCATTACGCGCGCGCGGGGCACGCTGGGAAGGGGGGCGGGTTTGATGAAGAAGTGGGGGAGGCGCGGGTGGAGGTTGAGTGGTGGAGTGAAGTGGGGTTTAAGCGAGAAGGGGAAAAATGGAAAAGAGCTGGAGAAGGCGGAGGGCGGGCGAAGGGGGGTGCTGGTGATGCGGTGTGACCCCTCCCCCCGAAAAATAAGGCCCCCCAGGTTCTTCTGGAGGCGTGGTTGCCACATCTCCGGTTTAGGAACATTTCAGACGGTGGTAATAATGTTACAAGGCTCTGCCTGATGCTGCCATGCAAAGATGGCCACTGGGATTATCGTTTTCGCGATCGGGTGGGAGGCGCGCCCTTGTCTGATCTGGTTGGCAATTTTGTTCCACTGGGAAGCAATTGGGGTCAATACGAAACGATTTGGGGCCACGAAGGACCAACGAAAGTAAACATTTAATTTTTTAAGTGGGTAGATATTCAATTCAGGCTTAACTCCATTTGCGATTATTATTTCGACTAAACTTTGCGTCTGAAATCGTCGATATAGTGTCATAGTACGTATCAGCCTTAACCTTTATTTTTTTATTTTTAACCATTCAAACCTTTATTTTTAAGTATTAAACACGCCGGAGCAATTGACCATGCAGAGAGCAGGCTAATTACTGATTTCCCTCTACTTTCACCCTTGAATTTCGCCCTCTGTCAGAGCAGAGTCTGTGGTTCCCTTCCAATTGGAGGCATGGTTTAATGGGCAAGATTCTCCAAGAACTCAGACTGGGCATCCAATTTCTCAATCAATTTCCATGCGCTCGAAATCGGCGGAAATACGGGAATCCTTGGCCAGCGAGAACAGCGATCGAGGGATCCGCTCCCAAGCTTGCTTTACGTAAATGACTTTTTTATGTTGGTAATTTTTTTATAGTTTTTTTAGTTCTTTTGCGGGCGATTCAGCTAAATTAGCTTCAGCGGCATTTCCCTCAGTTTCTTTGATTTCCGTTCCTTGATTATTTCTGTAGTCATTGTTCGTCACAATGGTTGCAAAAGTCCCAAATGTGTGGCTGTTTCTCCATCGGTGGGCTGGGGATCTATAAACCAATCGCACGGAACCGATCCCTCGAAACTAGTTCCGCATGTCATGTCACTATCCACTGGATGCAGCAGATCTTGTTGCATTGTTTGGGGATACGCATTCAACCGAGGGGGGAGGGAGTCTATGGCTTGTTTTTTTTAGGACACAGAGAAGGTGTTCGTCTACGGAATTTCATTTAGATTTGCTGGTAAATTGGAAATGTTGTGTCCGCAATATTGCAAATACCCAGTTAAATTCCTATAATTGTTTTAATTGATATTAGTTAAAGCTTATATTGAAGTCTTTCGTGACTGATTTTGGTGAGCTCTTGAATAATTCGTGTCAATCATAATGACACAATCCTTCTAAAAACTGGGGAAATTGATGACGGGGACGCAAAGAAAGGAGCTATAGAAAGGACGAGGGAAAATTTGATAAGGAGCATTGTTTTGTACGGTTCGAATACTTGATATTTGAAGCAAGCCATGCTGTGCGGAAAGATGAGAAAAAGAGTGCATGCGTATTTTTAAAACAGTTTCCACATTGAACAGTTCTTCCATAAAATTCCTTTCACTAGCCTCCTGTGTGTTGTGTCAGAACCCTTCCCGCATGCCCGAGCGTCTTTACGAACTTCATGCTCCACCCTTCCATCCCTTGTCCCTCTCCGCGGGTGTGCCCTCCTCCCACCTGCAGCGTTGGGCCAGATTCCTCACCTTGGGTGGGAGAGAGTTTTGTGTGGAACGCTCTTGTGGTGGTGGTGTTTCGCCTGGCTACTTACTATAAACTAGCTGGCACGTTCGTGATAGGTTTCTTGCTGCATCCTAGGGTGGAATTATTTGTTGTAGGTAAGCGTATGTACTTGCATGCTTTTGGAGTGAGGATAGGTAGATGTGTGGTTGCATGCGCGTCGAATGATGGGGTGTTGCAATGAATGTGTGCACTGTTGTGGATTGGGGTTTGCATGTGTGTGTTGGTTTTGAATGCGGTGTTTCTTTTTTCCTTTTTCTTTTTTCCTTTTTTTGGGTGGTGGCCTAACACCCCCCGCCACACGCCCTTGCGGCGGCTTGCGGGGTATTATGTAGATGTAGATGTAGATGTATAATGAAAACAGTTTATTTTGATCTATGATCCGGTTTTATCTAATTAAACCAGGCTAAGAAATGTTGGAATGTCCAGTCTCTGTCCAAAAAAAAACTTGCCTCAATCTGTAGACTACCAGGTAATAATAATTAAACTAATTTTTTTAAATACCTGGAGAGGTGCCGACTGATGATGTTGTTTCCAAGCTTCCCCAGACATCCCTCGTCTCTCTCAGGTGTGGGGTGGGGGACTCCCGCTGCCTGCCTGCTGCGATGTGCCTCATTCCCTATCTGTCTGTGACTTTACGAGTGGAGGCCATGAGTTGCATGTCCATGATGTTTGTAGAATTTCCCTTTCTTACATTTCAAATCTCCATTACCTGACTTATTTTGGTGGTCTGGCGTACAAACGGTTGTACTTCAATTTTATTCCATTTTCCTGCATAACAAACAACTAATTTATAAGATTATTTAACCCTCGTAAAAGTTTTTTACTGAATATTTTTCCCTTTTCCTTCCTCTCCCTCCTCATACGCCCTTTCCAACTGGTGCCCGTACCCCCTGCCACACACCTTCTTGGTGGATCGCGGGGTAATTACGTCGATGTCGATAATTAATGCGGTGAGGGAAAAAGTCCGATTCCCGTTCGTGGGGGACTCTGGATTGATTGATTTGTCTGCACCGAATTCTTTCGAATCACCGACCAGTCTCTCTCCTTGGTCTTGTACAACCGAGCGAGCCCACCCCTTTTAAAAAGGTATGCACATGTTTGCTTGCGACAGTAATCGCCTAATCGCGTGCAGTATGTTCCGCTCTTGAGTCCCCTCAGTGCCTTAACGGCCTCCGTGCGAGCAAACGCACCAGGTCCTATGACGGTCGCACTGTTTTGAGCGAACGAGGGGACGTTGGATTGATAAACGCTTGTAGCATTCTGTCGTCCTGGTCGGTATTTATTTGCTCGAGACGCTCCCTTTTGCCGGGGTCATTCGAACTTAATGGGGATGGTTGCACGCTCGAGGCAGGTGGGGATTTATCTTGTTGAGAGAGAGAGAGAGAGAGAGAGAGAGAGAGAGAGAGAGAGAGAGAGAGAGAGAAAAAGCCGGCTTTTGCGTGTTCTCTGCGAGAAGCGACAAGGGGATCACACTTTAGCAACCCATTGCGCTGGTACCCCGCTGCTCTTGTTACCTATGCTCGATGTTACGGGATCTCAATGCCCAAGCACGATTCCTATCACCGCTCTGTAGCCCTTGTTGTTTCAGCCTAAATCCCCTAAGAGACCTGTTACACTTGTGTTCTTGTCATATATATTTTTCACGAATCTGGCGGATTTTCTCTGGACTTTATCTAGTTCTTTTTTGCCAGATTTCTCACAATGATCCCAAATACTTACGGCATATTCCAAATGTGGTCCACCTAGAGCAAAATAACCATTCTCTTTACCTTTCTAATTACATTTCCCCCCACCCGTTTATTGAAGCCCAGTTTCTTTAAAGCGGATCCGCATATTGTCCTGATATGTGCTTCCCATGAAAGGTGTGGTGTTAGAACTACCCCCAAATATTTTACTTGTTTGGCCGTAGTTAGTACTGAACCCTCTATTTCGTAGTTTATGTTCTGTTCGCCACTTCCTTTGTACCAAAATTTCAAAACTGCGTATTTGTCTGTGTTAAGCATCAATCCCCATTGCATGCACGAATCCGAGATTGTGTCTAAGTCTCTACAGAGTAGCTGGCGATCTAGTTGTCTCTTTATTTCCCTGTATACCACCGGGTCATCAGCAAATATCCTGAGTTTACTACTAACGTGTGCGCTTAAGTCATTAATGTATATTAAGAATAGAAGAGGCCCTATTACACTTCCCTGGGGGACGCCCGATGTTACATCTCTTTCCTTTGAGCACAACCCATCGATGACTACTATTTGTTTGCGGTTTGACAAGAAGTCTCTTATCCAGTTAATAATTTTCTCTTTGATTCCATAACATCTACGTTTGTGTAACAATTTATTGTGTGGGACTTAATCGAAGGCTTTTTTGAAATCTAGGAATACTGCGTCGACCTGTGTGTTTTTGTCTCCCGATCTAAGTATATCGTGAATGAAAAGACCTAATTGTGTTTCGCAAGATCTGCTCTTCCTAAATCCATGCTGGTTGTGGCTTAGTATTTTCCTACTATCAAGAAACCTCATTATGTTACTGACAATAATGTGTTCTAATATTTTACAAGAGATCGATGTCAATGAAATAGGTCGGTAATTGGCTGGTTTAGCCCTATCTCCGCCTTTATAAATGGGGGTTATATGGGCTAGCTTCCAGTCGCGAGGAACTGAGCCCTCTTTTCTCGATTTTAGAAAAACAATTTCTAGAAACAGGGCAATGTATTCGGCTAATTACTTTAATATTCTAGCAGGTATTCCTTCCGGACCAGGTGATTTGTTTGGTTTGATGCTACGTAGTAGATGTTCTGTTCCATTCTTGGTCAGTGTTATATCGCTCATGCGTTCCCTGAGTGGGTGTGGAGGATCGTTTGGTGGGTTTGTATCTTTATTGTAGACGCTCTGAAAAAAACTTGTTTAAAATGTTTGCTTTTTTCACGCTGTCTGTAATAATTTCTCCGTTTTCCGTATTTAAAGAATGTACAGTTGGACGTTTACCCTGTATTTCCCTAACATAGGACCAGGATGACTTTGGATATTCCTCAAGATGTTCCATTAGCATTTTAGATTTAAAAGAGCGTAGGGCTGTGCACATGATACTTTTTGTTTTCCTACGATATTCTTTAAGTTTCTGTTGTGATGTATTCTCATAAACAATATCGTTAAGTGTAAACTCTTTGGAAAATATCCTTGTGTAGCCTTATTTGCCTTCCTAATGCCGATCTTACTTCCCCGTTGTACCATCTAGGTTCCTTATGGTCGCATTTAAGTTTGGATGGGATGCACGTCTTCATTCCTTCGCGCAAAATATTTAAGAAATAACTCCAGTTGTTCTCTGTATCGGTTGTCAGAGATTTTGCCTTGTATTCTTGCAATTCTTTTTCCAAATATTTTCGTAGTCCGTTAAAATTCGCCTTGTTGAATTCTTTACGCTTTTCTTTGTTAATTTTCACGAACTTAGTTTTTAACTCTACAAAAATTGTCTTATGGTCACAAATTCCGTCCATTATTGCAATGTTTGTTACGATTTCGGGCGTAGAAGTTGCGAAGATATCAAGTATGATGTGGTCTCGTGTGGGCAATTTTACAATTTGTTCTAAGAAGAAGGTTTTATTACATCTACATCATTCATTGAGAAGCTATGGCAGCATATGATTTGTTTCAGAAGTCGTTTTCTTGTCCGTGCATGAAAACAACAATGTCCGCGACAATCGTTGATCCCGCCAGCTGAGAAGTGCGTTCTGTCATACGATTCTTTTATGCAAAAGGATTGTCGGCTGCTGAAATTTATCGGGAATCATGCCTAGTTTATAAACCTACAGTTATGAGTGAAGGAAAGGTTAGACAATGGTGCTGTGATTTTAAAAATGGACGAACAAATGTCCATGACAAAGAGAGAAGTGGTAGGCCCAGTATTCTGACCGATGAAATTGTTTCGCAAGTGGAACAAAAACTGCGATGTGATCGTCGATTGACGATTAATGGCCTGGCTGAACAATTTCCTCAACTTGGACGCACTACTGTCTACAATATTGTTACGGAAAACCTCGGGTACCACAAATTGTGTGCAAAGTGGGTACCGGAAATGCTCACCGACCACCAAAAAAGAGCAAAGACTGTCGAGTGGACGAGAGTTTATGGGCCGTTGCCAACAAGATGGAGATGAACCTAGCGACTACTTCCTCTTCTTGCACTTGAAACAGTGGCTCGGTGGGTAACGTTCCGAAACCGAAGAGGAACTCAAGAACGGCGTTGTCAATTGGTTCAACTCTCAGGCGGCGAGCTTCTATGCAGAGGGGTTAAAGAAGCCGGTGCAGCGGTACGAAAAATGCTTAGAAGTGACCGACGACTATGTAGAGAAGTGAAGTACGTTTGCAGATAACTAAAAGTGCCAAATGAAATGTGATTCATGTGAGTGTATTTTCCCGTGACCAAACAGCTCTTCCTTTAGGAGCTTGCCTCGTATTTTGCTACAATGGGGGCCATTTTTTTCCCTTCCGTTCCATTCATTGGGTAAATACTTGTCTTTAGTTGAGATTGGTTCTTTCTCCTCATTCAGCCCAGGTTAATTAATGAATAAGGAAATATTTAAAATTAATATCTTTACTATTATTTAGTATTTTACCGTTTCAGTATTCCATTACCTATAAAAATGCTTTGCGTCCATCTTTCCTGTATCCTTATGATTTCTCCCAACAACCCCTGCTGCTCTCCTTTCACCCTTTCCCCCTTGTTTTCCCCGCTGTCCATTTCATCGTCTCCATCCTTCAGTGAACATGTTTCCTCACCGCAAAGTTATGATTTATATAATATAATAAAGATTTAGCAAACCTTTAACATGCTTTCTATTGTTTTAGGCTCAACTTTGTGGAAGCTCATGTTCATTAAATTAAGAACACAATGTATACATTCACTGTTCCTTATTATCGTACAACTAGTTTCAACGCTTGGGCGTCATCATCAGGTTCTTGATGATGACGCCTAAGCGTTGAAACTAGTCTTACAATAATAAAGAACAGCGGATGTATACATTGTGTTTCTTTATTTAATGAACTTTGTTAACATCCTTACTCGGCTCCCTTGTCTTCAATTCTCACCTCATGAAACCTTCTTTGCCTAACGCCATTCTTCTTCATTTGTTTAATAAAAGTTGGTAATTTTCCACAAAATAAAATTGTTAATACCACCGGTCTCGATGTAACTACATCATCTTCAGATGACAGTCATAACTCAGTGTCTAGTATATATAGTATGCTGAGAAGCTAGTAAGGGGGGGGGGTCGGTGTGTAGTGGAAAATGGAGGATAGAGGGAGGGGAGGTGGAAGGACGCATGAGTGACGAGGTGCGGGGGAGGAGAAAGGGGTGGGGAACACAATCAAGTCCGGAGAAAATCTCGTGGCTGGATGGAGTGGGTGTCTCGTTGAACCCTCGGAACGGTGCCATAGTCCTAGGGCCGTGGAGAAAGGGGATGACATCTGGGTTTTCCCCCGGTCGTTGACTGGGCGCAAAATATCGAAGCACAAAGAGGTGTGTAAAGGGGGTAAAGATTTGGTATCACTGTCTATTATGGTTCCAAGGGGGGGAATGGTGGGAAAGCCCTAGTGAGGGTTTAGGGTGCGGTAGAGCATGGATACACTTGCAACGTCACGAGAGGGTAGGGGGGTTTTAGGGTGGGAGTTGTCTCGCAGCGTTGAGCCTTCCCCACAGTGTGATAAATTCGCACAGTTTCCCAGGAGCGGATGCGGACTCAGACCACAATTAGTTGTTATGAAATGTAACGTCCGTTTCAAAAAGATAAGGCAAAGGCGGCGGGTTAGGAAATGGAATGTAGAAGCATTAAATGGATTAATGAGGAAGGAGTATCAGCAGGCTATGGAGGAAATGATGGATGACGGTAAAGAACTGAGTACTATCGAAGAAAAATGGGAATGTATCAAGACAGTGATCTCGAAAGTCGCAAAAGAGACTATAGGAACCGTTAACGGGAAATAGATAAGGATACCATGGGTAACGGATGAGATGATTGCAAATATGGAGGAGAGAAGAAGATGGAAAAATGTAAACACAGAGTTATGCAAAATGAAGTACAATGAGTTAAACAATAAATTGAGAAGGGCCACAAATAAAGCGAAAGACGAATGGTGAAAAACGCAATGCGAGGATATGGAAAGTTTGCAGACGAAGGGTGAAATTGGTGCTCAATACAGCAAAGTTAAATTATTATCGGGAGATAAGAAGGGAAGATCTGAGCTAACAGTTAAAGATAAGTGGGGTAAGATAATCATTAAACCAGATAAAATCCAAGAGAGATGGAAATAATATATAGAAACACTGAACGGTAGAGAACGTATGCCGACAAGGTTAGACATAGAAAACGAACATGACGTAGAAGAAGATAGCCTTAGGTCCAGGCATACTCGACGATGAAATAGAAAGGCCTGTAATTGCCTGTTTCGTACCTGTATATTTCGAAAAAGCGTTTGATAGAGTGAATTGGGAAATATTAATGCGTATATTGCCGAAAATATGAATGGATTGGAGGGACAGGAGACTGGTCCGCAACCTGTACATGTCTGACTGCTCAGGTGCGAGTGGGTAACGGAGAGTCCGGATGGGCAGTGTTGGGAAGAGGGGTAAGGCAGGGTTGCCCATTGTCACTGGTGCTGTTCAAGGTATATGTGGAGGAAATGATTAAAGAGGCATGGGAAAAACTGGGGGTAGGAATGAAAGTCGGAGGGGAATTCGTAAAATCGGTTAGGTTTACTGATGACCAAGCATTAGTTGCTCAGTCAGCCAAGGGGTTGCAATTATTGCTGAGTGAATTGGAGGTTCAGTGCAATAGATATGGGATGAGAATCAATATTAATAAAACAAAGGTTATACGATTTTCCAGAAAGAAAAAGGCTTAGCTAAATATTAAAATAGGCGGGGAAAGAATAGAGCAGGTAGAGCAGTTTACATATCTCGGAAGTGTTTTGAGCCAATACGGTCAAAGTGGTAGGGACCTAAGGAGAAGAATTGCGCTAGGTAAAACTTTCATAGGCAAACCTTTCTCAAGCAGGAGGGAGTTGATGACGAGGACGTTGAGTAGGGAGGTTAAGACAAGACTCGTAAAAACTCAATATGGAGCGTAGCTATGTAAGGCGCGGAAACGTGGTCGTTAAAGCAGGAGGATAGACGTTGATTGGAGGTTTTTGAAATGTGGGTGTGGAGAAGAATGGAGAAGGTGAAATGGACCGAAAGGAAAACAATTGAGGAAGTACTAGAGATGGTGGGTAAGGAGAGGGGTTTGTTGAGAGAAATCCTATGGAGGCAGGAAAAATAGATGAAAGGCGTATTGAGCGGTATTATAATGCTGACGAAGGTAATAGAGGGGAGAATGTTGGGAAAGCGAGGAAGGGCAGGAACAGGATAGGGATGGACTGGATGAAGGGAGGAAAAAAGTACACAGAGATGAAGAGGGACCTGATGTAGATTAGGTTGCTGGATTGGGTTTTGTTTGGAGTTACAAAATGTTTATTTTAATAGTGGTGTCCATCCAAAAACCTATTTAACCGGTAGATTGCCTAAGAATATATAATATATATTATTGCTGTAATATCCATTCGTAGAGAAATTAATTACGTTTAGCATTTTTGTATTAAAAATCCACAATTTGCCGCTTGAGCATTTGATTTGAAAACTCGCTTAGGCATAACGTCGTGCTGCAGGAATAAAATCGTCCCATGGCAATCAAAGGGAGAGTAATTTGGAAAACAAGGTATTTCTTCAATGATGACCGGTTAATGTTATATTTTTCACGAAATTAGCTAATAATTGAAACTTTATCGCGTTAGCTTACATTAATTTCTCATTCTTTAATACCGCTCCTCATTGGCTGATTGCATTGAGAAATGCATTTGAAGGTTCCACATTGACTCCTGTGAATCCTCAGATTGAAGATAGAAGGAAAAGCATTGTGCGTTTCACAAAAAACTCGATCTAATGCCACCGATCACATTACATAAAGATATCGCGAAGCCTAAGGTTGTTTTAATTTGTTGTTCTGGTAGATTCTGTAGTGAAAAACACGAAATGTGAACCTTGACACGTACGTCACTTGGTAACGGTGGATTTCAGGAGATCAGGATACTATCATGATTGCTCACGGTTTGTTTACTGTTATTTCCAATAAATTGTAGATAAAAAACCATAAACACAATATTCAACCCTAAGGTTGGTTTGGTAGGTGATGGCAGAGTTCACCCAGTACTAAGCCCGACGGCGTGTGAAATTCACACTTCAGGGTAGGGGGGCCGGTTCCTTTCCCTTTGCCGGTTATGGTTTCCCTGGAAGATCTGGTACCCAAAAAATCACACAACTTTGGTGGAGCTGCAGGTGCCCGGGAATCGAACCCGGGACCCTCCGGTCAGTAGTCCAACTCTCTACCCCCTGGACCACCGCAACCTACATCAATGTGGCTGAGATGGCACTGGTCAACATAAATATGGACTGTTGGTTGATGTAGATAGGTTAGTACCCTGCAAGCCACCGCCAGGGCTTGTGATAGGGGATAGAAACATAAAAAGACACTCATGTGTATTCGGAAATTTTCGGTGACCCAAACACCTTCTGCGGACAAAAATAACTCCATCGTTCTAATCCCCTAACAAATGGCTCTCACAAATTTACACAGCGCACTCCTCCCCCGCGGATACCCTGAGCCACTTCTAGAAAATACTTCGATGATTTAACCCAACCAAACCTTCCCAAGTCACCAACTCGAACACCCTCTAAAATCGCACTGTATTATTCCTAGGAGTTAAGCTCCTCAATTATATCCTCAAAGTTCTCTTCTCATTAGAAAAAAAATAGTCTTCGGTCCGTAGTCCAACGCTCCACCCCCTGGACTACCGAGGCCCAAATTTTTGGTAATTCATATCAAAGGTAAGGAAAGAGTTTCTCGAGAAAGTACGTGCAAGGTGATGAGGAACCGAACGAAATTATTATTGTCTTTATCCCAATTTTCTGTCGCCTTAGGGTCAGTTTTCCATGAAAACTGGTATTGCACACTAATGCGCTCACAGTCCCTAAATTACATGACACGAAAAACCCTTAAATCCCGAATTATAATATCTCATTATTTAGCTCTTTATGTGTTTCACCCCCTTTAGTTTCATCCCAAATTCAAGTTCTCCATCCCTCCATCCCCCTCAAAAGAAGTAATAGCGAACACGACTTCTTTGCGCGCACCTGATAATGACGCTCAAGTACTGACGCCTGTTCTTAATTGATAAGAATAGCAAGTAAGTCCATGAATATTGGATGTCTTAATCATCTTGACTTGGCCCCTCAGTATCCCGACCGAGCCATCGTTAAGAAAAACCTTTATTCGAAAGATATCGCCCACCAGATATTTGACCTTCCTTTTCACTCGGAAAGATTTCTGAAGCTTGAATAATAATAAACTCTATCTTAATAAAGGTAGATTGGTTTTATTACAGGTGAATATTGTGCAGTTAATCAGCTGATCTCCAGCAGAGTTTTAAGTTCAATCAACCCGACATCATTAAACTCGACCGTTAATTATTAGACTTGAGGGAACATATCTATTTCAACCAGGAAGATTTGCTGGACGTTTATCTGGAACAGGTGCGTACTTGATGATGGTATTACGTGTATGCTAGACTCGTCCAGTAGGTGTTCGGAGGGACGACCAAGAGCAGAGTCGAGAGTCTGCTGGCGAAGACCTTCTGCAACGGTATCGCGACGATTCCCCAACCCCATTACAGTCCCAACTTGGCACCAGCAGATTATTATTTCTATTCCCAAAAGTGAAATCCTCCCTCTCTCAATGGGATCCTAAAATGGCCGTCAAAGAAACTTGTACGCGTACCCTTAAGGACCTTCCGCCCACCATGGAGCCTTCTAGTCGTGGAAAAGCCGCTGGTAAAAGTGTGTCGATGCTTAAATGAAGAAGTACCTTGAAGAATTATAAAGCATTGTAGCAATATCTGAAATAAATCTATATTTAAGAAATGTTTCCCGATAGTTTTTATGCAAATGAGCAATATTTATAAATGCATAGCAAACATGGCTGCACCGTGAAGTGCATAGTGTTTGCACAGCTACCTTTGGAGTGAGAAGCGTTTTCAGTATTCCAAATGGCACCATTTAGTGTGCAACAGCGTCCATCAATAATCATCCTTTTTCCCTCCGCTTCTAGCGTCGAAATCCATTGCTCGGATTGAGTGAGAAAGCTCTGATGGTGGCGGTGTTTACAACGGGACCAACCGACCTTCGTGTGACAACGAACTCAAAAAAGCCTCGCCCACGGAGGTGCCGAAGTAGCAGGACTAACTGTCGACTTAATTCTGCTTCTGATGGTCGGTTTCCTGAAAAAATAGGAGAGATTAAAATTTGAAGGCATCTCGTAATATGTCCCACTGAAATACAAATTACAAAATGCGCATTATTTTCCCCGTGCCATTTATTTATCGATTGAGCCGCCGTAGTCTGTAGGTCGCCGGAATTTGCCACAGCAGAGAGTAGTCTTCTCGTTTGCCCGTACAATGCCGCGGCAATAACTCAGGGGGCATGTCAACTGACTGAGTGAGCGTCGTAACTATTTCCTTTAATTGAGATGCACTTGCTTACTCTATCGAGAAGATATGACTCGCTCATTTGGAACTCCGTGCAGATATAACATCTTTTTATACCCCTTTGAAAACGAAACAAATTTATTTTAGCCTCAATGTAAGCATTTGTATCTTTGTGTTTGAAATTCCCGTCCATGAAGTCTCCATCGTTTTGAATGCACGGAATGCGCGATATCTTCGGTCAGCAATACAGCAATTGAAAACCGCGGGAGGTAAGAACCAGCGAAGAGATTGGCCACTGACCTCGTACTGATTATTTCTATCGTAACTTTGCTAATCCTTGGAATTAAACGTTAACATTTTATGAAATTTTTTTCAAGAAAATATTCGCGGAAGAAAAAAAAATTACGATAAAAGTACCCCATATTTCTGGTGATTCCGATTGGCCGTATTTCAGAACGACTCCTCTCTCACTACGAGCAGTGTGCATTTTGCAGTGGCGTCAAATCCCACGAATGCCTCCACGAATGAATGTGACGTAGCGGGCGAGGTCCGTCTGAGCTTAGATACAATCATATTTCCTACTTTCATGGATGTGGTTACAGTCATTTCGTGAAAGAAAGGCGACAGTATATTTTTAAATTTCCAATTGCAAAAATTACAAGCAACTCCAAAGGGTTCGACCAATGTTGTTTCGAGAGTGTGATACACTTGAAAAAGCGAATGAGTGCGGAATCAACAAGGAAGCGAGAGAGAAGAAGAGGGAATAGTTTGAGGCCGAAAAATGTATATCACTACATATGGTCTTTGACTGACTGATGAGTTTTATAACGTACGTTTCTTCACCTTGTGGTGATTTGTTGTTTCTATGAATGCGTTACAATTAATTTCACTTTTAATATTGTTCCAAAATATGCATGTGGTACCAACATAATTCAAGAATTAAAATTACTAATTCAGAACCTCACAACCAGTAAATAATTTCGATTCTGAGCTGCATATCGCAATGATGATTAGAAATATCATTATAAATTTCCGGTTTATTTATAGAAATATTTACCAAGCGATCATGCATCTTTCACTTTTCCCCATGTGCTCTTACTTGTAGGTACTAAACATTGACCCGAGACTTACATTGTGTTCCCCAGAACACTCGGACAATACTCCTCTCCCGATTCGGCAAATATCAGGTTTATGCAAAAAGTATCGGTAACAATTTTTTCCTGACGTGTGCGTAAATTGCTGAATTCAAACCTTGCCGGTTAAGTGTGCGCATGATCGTAGATCGAATTGGCATTGATGAGATGACAGTGCATACACCATTATCACTGAAAATTTGACGATGCTAAATGTCTGCGCTAAACTCGCCTCCGAAAGTTGACGGAGACGGACGCCTACGGACCTTCTGGAATCCCCATACGAGGGAGCCTTCGAGTCGTGAAAAAGCCGCTGGCGTGAAAAGTGCGTCGACGCTCAAGGGATGCACTTTGAAGAAGTTTGAGGCATTGTAGCAATATCTGAAATAAATATATTTTTCAGAAACGTTTCGCTATACTTTTTACACACTCTATATAGATCTAGCTACGAGAAGGAAATCAATTTAGCAAAAGTTACTTTTCTATCGGGATTTTCACTTACGTGAGACGCTTTCAACATAATAGAATATTAGGAAAAGAAGTAGGAATAAGGGTGCTTTTTGATTTCTGGGGGTCATGAGCGAAAAACATATGGACGCATAGAATAAGACTAGTATATGATTACAATGTCTCAGTGCTCATTGATTATCTTCTTATTGCTAGGATCAGATGGAGTGCAGTCGATCCTTTTAAAAATAGATTTAGGGCCGAGATAGACTAAGGAACGTGATTCTAAAACTAATAAATTACTAAGAGGACATTCGTACAGGCACGATGGCACCGAATGGGAGTTGGTGGGAACCATTTGCAGTAATGGTTGGTGAAGAAGAGGATCAGGGAGATTTTCGGGTCGAGAAATGTGTATTGTTATGGCCAAGTATAAATTCATCATTATATTTATTGTTGCTTCTTTTGAAGTCTCTCGCTTCAATACTCAGCTTTTCCCCCTTATAAGATTATGACCCCACATGAATACGAGTGAAGGAAGTTGGTTCAATTATCGGTTAGAGAAGGGACGAAGTGTCAGGACGACGCAGAGGGTAAAGGAGCAGCGGATATACCGACGTGGCGAGCACCAAGATTGCCCCTCGGAGCCGTAAATGGGGTGTCAAACGGGGGCGCAACATCTATTGTGGACCAAGAGAATTAACTGGAGCTGAAAAATGGTTTGATATTAAGCTGACATGCGAAAATATGTGCTGATGCATCGAGCGTGTTATGTGGTGGAACTTTTCCATAGGGACTCATTGTTAGTTTTTTAATTCGATACTATTATTGTTGCATCTAGTTCCAATAATTGAGCCTAATCTACCTGGAAGGGTAGGCTTTTGACGAATCTATGGCCAGTTAGCAAAGATATATGCTAAAAACATGTCCAGCATGTACTTTTAATAATAAATATTACATTTAAATATTTTGGCCTCATTTTTTCATGGCTTCATTTTTTCTATTTTCATTTTTGGGTGGGTGTTTTTCCTTTCATATATTCATTCACATTTTAAGACTTGATCCAATAAGAACGCAAGTTCGAAAAATTTTCAATCAAACCTTAAATGAAATAAATGGGCATAGGTGGTAAAAAAATGAAATAGAACTTACGGCAGCCGTACACGTAAAATCAAATGTAAAACTGAATGAAAGGGTTGGATTTTAGCCCCCATAGTCTCCTCTGTAACCACCATTGTAGGAAAATAAACAAAGCATTTTGTTGTCATTGTAAAATTCAATTTTCTATTAATAAAATCTCTGAAATTGCGACTTGTCTTCCGCCCATTTTAAACTCTCATTTGCTTCATCTCCCACACCTAAACCGCACGGTACCGCAGAAAATGTATTTCAGGAATAGGAATTTATATTTACACGCCATAAAAGAAAAGAGCAATATATGTAGTAGTCTTCAAAAGATAAATATATTTTTGAACAAGTAAACATAGAAATAAAATATTGATTTACGCCAAATTGACCGAGGATATACCAATTTTTACCGTACACTGAGGCTCGTATAGTGTGTGGTAAAAATCATGGATAAGGGAAATATGGTTTTAAAGGAATATCTACCGATTTTGATGGAGCAAGAGAAATCATGTGGTCGTACTGAGGCTGAATTGATCGCGAAAAGTATTTGGCCAAAAGATTTCGATTTGAAGTCTATGCAACAGGCAAAGCCAAAATGTACTTCTCCAAGGCTACAGAAACTTTTAATTAAAAGACTTTTTATTGAAATAGAGGGGTGTAAAACATTGTTTCATGCAGACACCCACGTGGTGACTCTCTCTAATGTTTGCTTTGGAATACCAATGAAATGGCTAAATAGTCATGAAAGCTTCATTAAAATTGCTACAAAGTTTGTACGCATGAAGAGTATTTTAGTGGTGATTAATCTGAAAATGATTTAATAATTAAGGTTACCAGGGGACCACACTTTTTTCCAGCACGGTTAATTCAAGGAAGCATAATCACAGAAAACAAAATCCAAAATCCTACCCGACACCATGTACCTCTTCAAATACTTATACTTCCTTCCTCTCTTCATCCCGTCCAACATCCCTCTCTCTCCTGTCCCTGCCCCTTCCTCGTTTGCCCATACTTCACCCCTTTATTACAGTCTTCAAAATCCCATTGCTAATCATTATGCTCTGCAACCATCTCCCCTGCCTCATTTTAATTTCTCCCAGCAACTCTCTCCCCTCGCCCACCAACCCTAGTACTTCCTCAGTTGTTTTCCTTTCGGTCCATTTCACCTTCCCCATCCTTCTCCACACCCCCACATTTCAAAAGCCTCCAATGTACGTCTGCTTTAATGACCACGTTTCCGCAACTCAGAAAACAACGTCTATTATCGAAGTTTCTAGTTAAGAAGTGCTTTATTAACGTCCTTACTCAATGACCCTATCATCAGTTCCGCCGTCCTAGCGAAAGCTTCTTTGCCTAACGCAATTTCCCCTTCTACTTTGACCGTTTCGGTCCAAAACACTTCTGAGATGGGTAAATTGTTTCCACCTTCTCCAGTTTATGAACTACTAATTTGATATTTTATTTAACCTTTCTCTTTCTCGAAAACCACACACCCTTTGTTTTGCTTACATGTATACTTATCCCATTCCTATCGCACTGAATTGCAAATACACTCTGGAATGCTGCAACTCCTTGGTTTGCTGGTCAACTAAAGCTTCATCATCCACTAACGTAACTGATTTCATAAATTATCCTCCAAATTCCATTCCTATTTTTAATTATTTCCATTTCTCTTTTATCATTTCCTCGACCTCCACAAAGAACAACAGAGTTGATAATGGACACCAGTCTACCCACAATCGCCCTTTCCGTCCCTCAATCCTCCACTGACACTTGAGAAGTCTGAGACGTCTACAAATTTCAGTTGCCTCCTGTCCCACCAATCTACTACTCTTTTCTTTTGTACGAATGAATTAATTAACTCATAACCCAATTCACTCCATCAAATGCCTTTTCAAAATCTATGAATCAGGTAAATACAACCCAATGGATCATCATCCAGTTTTTAACATGTTCGTCTTCTTTGGAAATCTTCTCCTGGAAATTCTTCTCAGGAGCTCAGCAACGTAATGCGCTCTTTTTACTCCAATCTGCATTAAATGAATCAATCTTACTCTTCCTCCACTCTCGTATCATCTAATGAAATAAGGACAATTTGCACTTTTCCACAGTTTATTTGACGTACGACGCGTTTCAACTCACAGAGTCATCATCAGGTACAAGACAAAATAAATAGTAAGGAGACCTTATTTATATGTACAGAAGATGTGGTTGGGGAGGGAGAGTCGTGTAGGGGAGAGGAGGAGGGGGGGGAGAGGCGGAGAGGTTATAAAGAGCGAAAAATGCGGGGTTAATGACAGGAAAAACCGCAAAGTGAGGGACAAGGGGCTGGAGTATCGGGAGCGGGTATTGTATAGCAGGGGGTTAAAGGTTAAGGACATAGGGAAGGAATTATCAGTAGGAGATAGTGGAGGGGGGAAGATGGGTTAAACAGGTAACTTTCTGGGAAGCAGAGCCCACTGCTGGTTTTAGTGGAAGGGATGAGCCACGTGCTGCGAGGGGGGGAAGAGGGGAGAAGTGCACTAGTTAATTCTTGGAAAATATGATGACCGGTGGTAGTGGGCAGTGAGAGACCCTGACAGGGGGGGGAGAGGAGAAGGTAGGAGGGTGAAGTCATGAAAGAGGAGGGGCAGTAGGATTATGATTCTTGAGCTTATTAATCGTGAAAGGGATCTTGAGGAGGGGTGAATGGTTCACAAAAATTTGTTCATTTAGGAGAACATTGTGGTCCTCCTGCAGTATTTCCAATTGTTCCAATGTGTCCAGTTTCATCCCCTTATTCTCCAGGTGGAGGATTTCCGGAACAAACTTGCAATCATGTGATGTCCTTATTAGATGTTTGGCTAGGAGAGACGTTTCATCCCCTGATGTCCAGCATCTCTTATGTTCTTTCACTCTCGTGATGAAACCTCTCCCAGTCTGGCCTATGTAGCACTTTTCACAGGAATCACATTTCACTTTGTACACACCGGATTGAAGGAGGGGGTCCAACTTGTCTTTATTTCTGCATAATATCCTCCCTAGTGTGGAGGGGTTGTAAAGGGAAATGTTATATGTATCTTTGGGGAAACGTCTGGCTAATTTGTCCGTGAGGGGACCAACAAATAATAATTTACACCACTTTTTTGTATTGTCTTTAGCGGGCCTAAGAGGGCAAATTTTGGAAATGGCAATTCTCTGGAGTTTTCTCTTTAGCATTTTCATTATTAAATTTGGATCATAGCCATTAGATGATGCTATGGATTTTATAATGTTGAGTTCCTTATTGAAGTTGATTTTTGTGAGGGGTAAATTTACTAGTCTATGTAACATCGCATGGAATGCGGATAGTTTATGAGCAGTAGGGTGACAAGAATCAGATGGAATGATAATGTTGCTATAGCATGGTTTCCTGAATACTGAAAAGTTGTGTTTGTTATTTTTAATGGTTATCGTGAGATCCAGAAAGTTTAGACCTATATCGGACTCTATTTCCATGGTGAAAGAAATTTTGGGATGTTGATGGTTAAGTATGTTTAGGAATAAATTTAGTTGTCTCTCACTCCCTGTCCAACAGCAGATGATGTCATCAACATAGCGATACCAATAGAAGATATTTTTTAAAAGGGGATGGTTGGAATTAAATAGGTTTTTTTCGAAGTCGTCCATAAATATTTCAGCTAATAATGGTGAGAGAGGGGATCCCATAGCAAGACCATCTGTTTGGTGATAAAAATTTTTGTTGAATAGAAAATAACTCTGATTAGCACATAGTTCCATGAGAAAATGAATTTCTTTAGACATTATCGGTTCCACCTTTGATTGTTGGAGTATTTTTTGAACGAGGGACAAGGTCTTTTGGACGGGTACAGAGGTGAATAGATTTTTTATATCAAAAGATACGAGTTTAGAGTTGGTAGGTAGTAAGAGATGCTGGAGGTTCTGCGCTAAACTTATGGAATTTTTAACACCATGCTTTGTTGAGAAACTGGAAACCTGTCTAAATACGGTATTCATTTTTGTGGCCAATTTATAAGAGGGTGATCCTATGCAAGAAACTACAGGTCGTATGGGTGTTCCATCCTTATGGACTTTAGGTAGTCCGTAAAACCTAGGGGGTTGGGGGTTCATCTGGAGTAAGTACCTAATCTCGCTATCTTTGAACAGTGTTTTGCAGGCAGAGAGGGCTGACTTCACACTATTATGAAATCTGGATGTAGGGTCTCGAGGAATTAATACAAAAGGATTATTAGTTAACACATCAATACATTTATCAACGTATAAGAATTTTTTTAGGATCACAACACTGTTCCCTTTATCGGCTTTTGAAATAATAAGGTCTTCATCTTCGATCTTGGATTGGATGGATATTAAAACTTTCTTCTGTAAGGTTACTTTTTTGGGTTGTACGGTGTCCAGGTCGGTAATTCGCGAGGTAATGATATCGGCACAGATTTGTTTTAGGCCCACTTTCTCTTTACGGAGGGAAACTTCACAGTCCACAATCAGAGATTTTAAGGTTCTCTGAGTTAGTGGATGGTTTGGAGCAAATTTTAATCCTTTTTGTAGAAGATCCATTTCAGATTTCCTACTGCCCCTCCTCTTTCATGACTTCACCCTCCTACCTTCTCCTCTCCCCCCCCCCCTGCCCGCGGGGGGGAGATTTCCCCGCGGGCCCGTCCGTCCCGACCCCCCCCCCCCCGCCCCGCCTAAGACTGTGTAGTGATCGGCGGTGGATTGATTGTTCGCCCTCTTCGTGGCTGCTGCGGGGCGGGGAAATCTCTCCACACCCTCCGGCCAAAGGAACGTGCTCTCCCAGCCTTATCTTCCCTCTGCAGCTTAATAAAAAGAGATATGGGAGCATTTATAGTTGCGCAGAATCATATCCCGCTTGTGAAATACTACAACCTAAGTTTACTTTCATAAATAAAATGGAGCGATCAGCGATCGTTATTTACACGCGTTATAAAATAAAATTCCTAAATATGTCCAAACTGCGCTCCTTCGAAGCGCATTGAAAGATGATAAGAAGATTAATGTTTCTCGGCGTTCGAACGCAGGATAACAGCCCCGCAAGAGTACTTTTCTATGAGATTACGGTCATATGGCACTCTATCAGTTTCATGCATCTCAGCAAGCCGGAGGCAACTCTTTTATTTATTATTTTTAGGACCTTAGGGGGAGACATTTACTTCGGGCTAAATAATACGAGTGCAAGCTGAGAAGTAATGCACACATGACCACAAACAAAAACAAAGAGCAAGATTGGGCAAACACTACATTAAAGTACAATTCTTAAGTTTCAAAATCATATATCTTTCACTACAGTCACCTTTAAGGCTAACACATCGCTCCCAGTGTGTAACAAGCTTTTTCATTCCGTCGCTGAAAAACTCTTCCGACTTTTCTCGAGCCCAGGACTTCACAGCTCTCTTTGCCTCATCGTTCGAAGTGTAATGATTACCCTTGAGGTGTGTCTTGAGTTAAGGAAAAAAAATAAAAATCGCACGGTGCAAAATTGGAGGAAAAAGGAGGGTGTGGACTCCGTTAAAATATCAGGTTTCGCTGAGCCTCTCCAGTTGCGCGCGAGGTGTGTGGACGAGCGTTGTCATGTTGCTAGATTAGTTGCACCAGGCTGCCTTTAACTCAACAAACTCGACGTCGGAGTTGTTTTAGAGTCTGTATATACTGAGAAGAATTTACCGTTGTCCCTCATTCCAGAAAATTGGTCACATAAATTCGTTGAGCATCACAAAACACAGTCAAAAGAGGTTTCATCAACAATTATGGCTTTTACAAGCTCACAACCACGAAACTTTACTACCCATTGATTTACAGTAGACCTGTTAACAGTATTGTCACCATAAAAAGCCTGTAAACTGCGATGAATCTCAACTTTATCAATTTTGATTTGAAAATTTAATAACAGTAGCACGCTGTTTAACTCGCGTCGACATAGCACCAGAACACGTCTCCATACTTTCGCTCTCATAATACACTGGGTGAATGTACCGACCTCAAACCTGCGCATGCGTGTTGAGGGGGAATATTACTCCCAAATGCCACCAGGAGTGCTTCTAAAAGATCATTTTGTTTGTGGTCTACAAGCATTCATTCCTCACCTTGGGTGGGAGAGAGTTTTGTGTGGAACGTTCTTGTGGTGGTGGTGTTTCGCCTGGCTACTTGCTATAAACTAGCTTGCACGTTCGTGATAAATTTCTTGCTGCATCCTAGGGTAAAATTATTTGTTGTAGTTAAGCGTATGTACTTGCATGCTTGTGGAGTGAAGGGAGGTAGATGTGTGGTTGCATGCGGGTGGAATGATGGGATGTTACGATGAATGTGTGCACTGCTGTGGATTGGGGTTTGCATGTGTGTGTTGGTTTTGAATGCGGTATTTCTTTTTTTCTTTTTTTGGGTGGTGACCTAACACCCCCCGCCACACGCCCTTGCGGCGGATTGCGGGGTATTATGTAGATGTAGATGTAGGTGAAGCATTTGTGCGTTAGTTTTCAGCCTAGCCTCGTAAAACTTGTGTTATTCTGTGAGTTGATTGGAGTGCAAAATCTCAACAAGATTTGGCTCTTTGATGACGGTTTTCCCCTTGCAGTCCGGAAGATAACGAGAAAGTCCGGCAAATACTTTGATTTTTCAAATACAAATATAAGAGCTGTAAAGTGTTGTTAATCGAAGGTGATTGACAGTGCTGGGCAACAGTTGCTCCCCTTTCGCAGCCGAAAGGCATTAAAAAATGCCTCGCATATTATAATAATATTCATGATTTATTGACGGTGAAACTGATAAGCGGCTTCCGTGGCTTTGTGAATGAGGAGACCGTCGGCGACAATTTTCTCGCCCATCTCATCGGGTGAGATGATGATAACCGTAATATCGAGATTAAGGGCTTTCTTTGTCCAGACACAGGTGTTTTTCTGAAAGAATGACTTGGAAAGAAATTGATTAAAAGGCAATGAAAATAAAGAGATTTTTAAGTTTTCCCGCTTTTAAAAAATACTATTAGCACGAAGAACAATGTGTGTGGCACAGTAGTTTAAAATTGGGAGCTGCTTCCCTTCTAACACAGGAATATTCTGTGTGAATAACGTTTCATATTAACTTATTCTCCTTGGAAGTAAGCCCCGCCCCGCAGCACATTGGAAAATCCGACTCTATTGACAAGGGTAGATGGATGAAGTGAGAACCAGGAGAGTGCATATACTTGCAGAATTCGGATGGAATTTTTAGTGGGCATTGCTAGACAGAAAACGCTCTTCTTGTCCTACAGAACACACCAGAATTTTGCTGAATTAGATACAAGGTTACCGAAATCACAGAAGTATTAAAATGCTCTCCGCTTGCCTTTGCAAATCGCATGTAATTGTGAGGCACATATATATTTTGGATTTAGAATTTAATCTTATGCAATGGATATACAATTAAAAGGGTACCTAACTCGGTCATTATCGTGAGCTATCTATTCATTCCTCCTTATTTTTTGGGCCAACGCTTCTCATCGCGGAACTTGAGATAAATTTTAAGGAACGGTTAAAGGCAGCTCGATGTTATCACCTGAGTGGTCTGATTTGCGTCCGCGGGGAGCAGCCTTAATGATTCTCCTCCAGGGTAGCACATCCTCTCAGTATAACTTGCCCCTATTACTCCTGCTACCTTCATGGTTGGAGGGGCTGCATCTTCGTTTCTCTAGTTACCACTTCGCAGTCGCTTTTTGCTCGGAACAATTTTTGACGAAACTATTAGATCCTCTTTTTACTTTATTGGATTTCTTGATTGATAATTTCTCCGAAGAAAGGCAAATACTTGTTGCATATTTCAACGTGACTTCACCAATGTAAAATAACTACTTTACCTCGTGATTTTCTCCCGTGGTGAAAGGAAACGAGCCTGTGAAAAATTGGACAGGATAAAGGGAGACGTGTTTCCCTACATGCTGTCCAATGCACCCCTTATCTATTTCTCCCTCTCCCTCACCCACCCCACGATCTCCTCTCTATCACAGTCTTAAGAATGTAATTAGTTGAAAAATGATGCATCATTTTTATTGACGAAAAAATACTGACTCTTAGGGGGATATTAGTCATGCGCTAATGATCCGAGGACCCGAAATCGATTCCGGGGGGACACCTCTGTCCCCAGATTTGTTAAATATATGTGTGATGTAATTCAGTTGGCGAATCCTCTTCCTTTTGGAGGTGGTTCCTTTGGATAAATGGCTTAACACCCTTTATTATAAATGCCAAGTAAAATGTGTGAACTTGACCATCGCTGCATGGGTTTGGTGCTCATCGTGTGCTCTGTCACATTACTCATCAAACGGCCCTTCGGGTTGATTCCTTTGGTGGTTTAAGGGTGTTAGGTCGTGCCCCCCACTCCCGCAAAAACCCTGCATCATCCTTCGCCGCACCCAACCTCGTGGGAAATGGAGATGCCTCGCATGGTGGGCGGATGTGATGTGGGCGAAGAGAGTGAGTGGATGGAAATGGAGAGGCACCACGCCCCCGCACCCCCCTTCCCCAACGTCCGGAGAGAAGGGTGCGGGGGGGGGGAGAAGAGAGCTCTCGAATGATGGACGATGGCAGCAGTGCCGACTCTATCCCGTCGTTCCCGTCGAATCTGGAAATATGTTATCCGAGGTGCTCCTGCCTGCGAGGCGGCGTGGCATGGGGGGCCGCTGGACGAATCGACCGCCCCGAGGGCCTCGGCGTCCAGACCAGCGAGCGCTCGGGCTGTCTTATAGGCTCCCATCGACAGGGTTGTGTGTATATATATATATATATATATATATATATATATATATATATATATATATATATATATATATATTTATCTGATCATTCAGATAGTCGGAGAAAAATAATATCCGATCAAATATTATATATCTCTGAAAATCTCACGGATTTGAATAATAATGGATATGAAGTTTTCTAGCGAACAAAAACAGAAATACATAAACACACAGAAAGGAAGAAAAGATACACGTTTTCGAATTTTCGGTGGTGATGCCACCTATGTCAAGGAAGAGAAGGAAGGAACTGAGGAGAAGGTTATAAGAGAAGGGGCTGGATACGCTGGATGGAAGGGGAAGGTGGGGAAAGGTTTGGGATAGGAAGAATAGGTAGGGGAATTTTTAGTGTTTGGGAATCCTATGGAAGGTGTTGGGAGAGTAGGGGAGATGAAAACATGTGAATATCTGGGTAATTTATTTATTTGTCTTGCTCCGAAAACAGCACTTTTTGGCCTTTACGTCTGACAACAATGACAACACTGCAGTAACAATAATACAATTAATTCTAATATTAATACCTGGGTAATTCCAGGAATCCAGGAGCCAGATGCACGCCTGCTCTATTGTTTTTAGATTGAGTGGAGGGTCAGAGGGTTGGTGGGATGCTAAAATAAATACACTATGTCATTTATCAAAGGGAGTGTTGTGTTCGGAGGCGTGTTTTCGAATTTGGAAGCATCCCAATCTGGGAAGAGTTCTTGCATCAGGCCCGATGATTATTGATTCTAATATTTAGGATTATGATACACTATCCAATACAAAAGGCAGGGCATAGTAGGCACTTCAGAAAGAAAACTACATTCCTGTAAGTACATGAGGAGTAGAGAATTGGTCGGAGAGAGTTAAAGAGCGAGTGGGATAGGGATGGAATTCTGGTTTTGAAAATAGGACATGTTTTGCATCTAGGTATATTGCAGGGCATGGGAGTGGGTTTTGGACGGGGCGGGGGTTTAAAGAGTGGATTGGTTGATTTGAGGAGATGTGATAAGTTGGCGGGGTGTTTCAAAGTAAGCGAGGGGCATTTGGGATAAAAGGTTGATGGTGAAATTACTGTTTTTGGGGATAGGTTAGAGGTTTTTTCGGATTGATCGCTGATATTCTAAGCCAGGGAAGTTTGTGGTGCCATTTTAAAGAGGGTGGGTTTCCGCGGTGGAGGAAGATTTGGGAATGTAGGCATGTCTACGGTTCTTTTTGTTAAGGAGGGGATTCAGGATTCGTTTGAGGAGGGAATGATGTAGATTTGAGAGGAAATTGTCTAGGGAGTCGGGATCATTGCAGATTCTGTGTCCTCTTATGGACAGGGAATAAGGAATAGAGCGTTTGGTATTTTATGGGTGGAGACTGTTATAATGTAAATATTGTTGTTTGTTGGTCCTTTTTATATGTACAGAAGTGTGATATTTTTGGTCTATTAATCATACTTATACATCTAGGAAGATGATTTGGGAGGAGGAAGCCGTAGAACTGGAGGAGAAAAAGGGCGAAGCGTTGAGGTCGGAAATAAACGCTTTCCGGGAATTAGTACCATATGGACAGAGAAGGAAAACATCATCGATATATCTGAGACCCAAAGAGGTTTCATCAGGAATATTTTCTCTGCGAGACCACGAAAGAGGTTTGCATGGGAAGGGCCGAACCTGCTATCCATGGCACAACCCTTGATTTTTAAGTAGAATTTATTGTTGAAGGAGAAGGAATTACGGGTGAGGATGAAATCGGAAATGTTAAGGAGAAATACAGTGCTGGGTATGTGTGGCTCAGAGCGTTGGGAGAGGTAGTCTTGGAAAGCGGTGAGACATTCTGAGTTGGGAATGGATGTATAAATGGATGTGTCATCAATGGTGGTCATGATAACCTCGGTATCTGGAGGGAGGAAGGCTGATTTTGGCCTTTTTAGGAAATAGTCTGAATCTTTAGTGAATGACGGTGAGGAGTGGCCTATTGGCTGCAGCTAGTGGTCTAAAAATGCAGAGGTTCATTCCGATGGGGGTTACGGGAGGATAAAATCGGTTCTCTTCCTCAAGTACTTATAATATTTATTTTCAATATATTTCAAGATTAAGTTCTGAAAGAATGTTCATTTGCCTATTCCATGTTCAATATTGAATTTGCCTAGTAATATTTCATAGTTTTGGAGATACTAAGAACTCTCATTCCATGGACTCTTAATTACCCTTATTATTGTTACTATTTTCTTCAGCTATCTGATTCTGCAGTTCTAGTGCTATTGAGTATTTTTTCAAAGAAATTAAATTTGTAGAAAGTTGTTCAATCTCCCTCAGTGGAAACCCATTTTGAGGAATATTACGGAAAACAGGAGGCGGAAAGCGTCCGACCAATCAGACGTGACCTGACCTCTTGGCCAAACTATATAAGGCGACTGAATAACGACATGCCCTGAGGAAGTTGCCCATCGAAACGTCGGCATACCTTCGAACGTGGACCCGGTGGGAGACCCGGATAATCTTGGAAAAGTTGTTCAACCCTTCCTCCATTCTCATTTTAAAACGGACAAGATTTCTTCTACGCCTGACCAAAACACATCCATTCCGAAACTGAAAGTGAAACCCATTCACTGCCACCGTGTTTATGGTGGTTTGCTCCCCTTTTGTGTACGACTTCCTTGCACTGAGATCCCTCCCAGCTAGTATAATGCAAACGGCTAATTGGTCAGTAATTCCTGGTACGGTGCCAACTTTGCCTATTAACGCACCAGTTTGGGCTCCACGTCGATGGTGTTAGTCCCGCCGCTAGGTTTTTCCACCACCCCCTTAACGAGACCGCCTTCGTTTAAGACGCGATTAACGTTCTTGGGCCCTTCCTCCCCCGGTCGTGACCACATCGACCGACCACTTGAGTCCACGATGGTCCCCCTCTGTTAGGATGTGACCCTCGGGGTTTCCCAGGGGCGTGCATGCTAAGGCCTCGACTGTATACGATCCTCCGCTGGAGTTTCCCTGCTTGGCAATTGTTTTTTAAATCTTTCCTTCACCCCTAACTTTGACATGAACACACATCGTCTCACAAATAATAAATACCTTTGTAAATGTACTTATCCTGTTTTTATTTAAACGGGGAAACGTTCCTTTTCCACGGCCACCATTATCTCTTCCGTAAAAGGCAAATTATTGTGGAAAGACCTCGTTCGTCACAACAGGATCACCCAACCACAACTCCACGCCTATCGTAATATCTGGTTTTCATATATAAACTAACGTCTCAATATCACAGATGCTGTAAAGTATTCCTCGGAAGTTAGTCTGAAAAACTAAATATGAGGCCCTTATTCTTCGTAATTGCGAGATAGCACTTCCACCTCTTTTACCCGTCACACTTCCCTTAGTGCGGAACTTTCGTTTAACGCTTTAAACAGATTCGTTTGTCCCCGGTTTTGTTTGATTCGTTGATCGTTCCCGCGGGGCAGTCAATGTGTTGATTGGCTTGATATACGAGGTGACTTAAAAAATTAACGGGAATTTTTTCATTTCGCGGGCTTGGAGAGTCCGATTGTCAAACTTTTTTTATTATATGGTATACATGCCCCTGAAGTACGATAAAAATTTCAGCTGTTTGCATCGTGGACCTTGTCTATGACAGCCACTAAGGTTAGAGGTGTTTTATGAACTCGGCGATTTTCGTTTGTTTAAAGAAATGGATCAAATAATTTGTCTCAAAATTCGCGTAAAAAAAGAAATAAAGTGTAACAAAGTGAGTGAAATGTTAACAAAGGCCTATGTTGAGTCTGCTATGAGTAAATCAAGAGTTTACGAGTGGTATAAGCGTTTCTAAGAAGGCCGTGAATACCTTGAAGATGACGAACGCCCTGGATGCCCCAGCACATCAACAATCGATGAAAACGTGGAAAAAGTGAAAGAAATGGTTATGAGCGATTGCCGAATCACAATTAGAGAGGTCGCTGATGATGATGTTGACATATCGATTGGATCATGTCATGACATTTTTTCCAATCTTTTGGGTATGAAGCCCGTGACAGCAAAATTCGTTCCAAGATGGATTTTGCACCACGATAATGCGCCTGCTCACACTTCATTGCTTGTTCGTGAATTTTTGGCTAAAAAAATACTGTTACGAGATCCCAGCCTCCGTATTCGCCAGATATGACTCCGTGTGACTTTTTGCTTTTTCCAAAAATTAAGAGAACCTTGAAGGGCCGTCTTTTTACAGCCGTAGATGACATTAAAAGCGCATCGCTGAAAGAACTAAAGGCTATCTCAAAGATCGAGTTTGAGAAGTGTTTCGGGGATTGGAAGAAGCGCTGACACGAGTGCATAATCTCCAATGGGGACTACTTTGAAGGTGACAACATCAATGTATAAGAATAAATAAATATTTTGTCGGAAAAATTAAAATTCCCGTTAATTTTTGAGCACACCTCGTATAACCGCAGACTTAAAGCTGATTTAAAACTCCTCCACAGCACCCTAAACTCGACAATTGATTGCCCTTAACTGCTCTCTCTCTCTCTCTCTCTCTCTTCAGCCTCAGGATACCGCACCCACTCCCCACTCCATCTCTGCCTATTCCTAGAATATCTCTCACCAAGGGCTGGCCTTTATTTCGCCTCTCCTCCCTTCTACATTCACTTCCTCACACTTTTTATTATCAATTATATTATACAACCTTTTTTTATTTATCATGTTTATTTATCATGTAACAATTTCACCACCCAAGCTACCATTTCACCAGTCAAAAAATTAAATATTTCCCCCTCTCCACGTCTCGGCTCTCGTTGTTATTGTTATGCTGTTATTGCATTTTGTCCTCTTTCATATGTTAGTTATATGTTTCTATGCAAATTGACTCTACTGCTGTATGTGAATAATATTTTATATAAATATGATATTTTAGTACGTCAAATAATACTAAGTCCCCATTGAACGACAAGCGTTTAGTTAAAAATTCGATCCGATCTAGCCAGCTAGAATTTTCAAGAAACTGCGGGAGATGCCGCAACAGTAAATTTAACGGATCCATCCGCTAACATGCATTTGAACGCAACAATTTTAGAGTGTAGAAGTCATTCGCCTTGAGCGGGATCCCGGTCGAGGCAAATGATTTTTACTCTCTGAAATTGTTACAACTTGAGTTTGTTTGGGGCATAGTATTTCAGGGGGATTACTCTGGAAACTTAACGGAGGAGCCGGCTTTGATTTCCATTGGCGCCCCAGAAGACACTGTCACCTTCACCCGTGTGTGATTCCCATGGGTGCTTCTCTCTTAGTTTTGGACCACTGGTAATCATATTGGAATTGGAAGAAAGACAGGTTTTGTGATGAGCTGAAGAAGAAAGGCGGAGAGAAACCCGGCTCTAATACGTAATGGTCTCTTCCTCCCGCGAGACTCCCGAGGGGTCGCGTACATTGGCATCTCGTTCGATGGACGAATGCGCCGCTCTCATTCCCGACGCTGATCAAGCTGCCCAACTCGAATGGGAGTTTGCACTATCGCGCACACCGTGCTTGGTTAAATGACTTAGAGAGGTCAAAATTACACTTTTTCCTCCGCCCCCGTGAAGATAAAACGCGCAGGCATCACCCGCGAGCAGTCCTCCCTCCCGAGGGGTGCAGTGCTCGGCCATGAGTCGATGGATGCCGTGTGCGAGATGACGACGACTTTCATTCTCCATGGTCAACTCGGTTGCTAACGGGAGGAGGACGTGATATTTGATGTCACTCCTAATGGCCACCATTAAGATGGTCCTTGAATGTTCATGTGGCACAGGAGCGCTCTTAGCAAATGAAGATTCCTGGATGTTGTGTCCACGAACAATTCTTTAATATATCCTTTAAATTGTTTCATATATGCTAAATGCTTATGTTAAGTCAAAGCACGTTTGTCGTTGGTTAGAGATAGAGTGTAAAGCATTGCCATAAATTCCAGTTATGAACTATAAAATACGGAAGAGAATTTGCGTCACTTATTTCTTTATAACCGAGGTATATTTTACATGCATGCGTGAAGAAATTGAAAGCATTTGAAGGAATTCTGTCGGTTTCTTAGCATCTGGTGTCGTGCGAGCCTCCCAGCTGCTGAGTGAAGTGCTCTATCAATCATACTCCTCCTCTTTCTTGGCGTATGTTATTTAAATAACTTCATATTGCGGTCCCCAATTCCATTTAGTCGCTTCAAAGCGATAGTGCAGATGGCAAGATGAATGGCCTCAATAAATTAAGCTTCTTGAATAAGTAAGGCGTCTTTGCAAGAACGGGTGCTTTGTCTGTTTTATCGTCCGCCGGAACTCGCCGGGTTGACGGGAGCTGTTTGGCGAAGCCCCCCCGCGCGGTCGCATTTCGCAGTCGTCGTTACTCTTTCCGAATGCGCGGCCGATTTGTAGAGCTGTGGTGACATTTCGCTCGTGTGAATTTTTCCTGACGAAGGGAGAGTGAATTCTAATTAGGGGATGTTTCTCGCTTTGCCTCGCTCGAAGCCAAGACAACCCTCGCCTTTCAGAGGATCGCGCCTCAGGCATTGCTGGAACAAACATTTCCGACGAAACCATATTTCGTACGACGATCAAGCTGATTTATTTTGTTGGTGGAGTATATGGTGACTGATATTCCATGTCGTCTGTACAGCAAAAAGGATTCTTTTACACACCTAATTACATTCTTGACTGCCAGGCCATAATGAAATGACTATTGCGACGTTAACTTGCAATCATGGGCTGTTCTTGTTACACGTATTACTAATGAAATGGCTTGGCTTTGCCTGATTTATTCAGAATGCCTGTTCCTAGAATTCGAAAAATTAACGTGGGTACAAGAAATATAAGATTTAATAACTTGAAATTCATAAGAGTTGGTCACAAAATTTCATATTTGAGAGTTGTCCAGAAAGTTGCTTACATTTGAAATGAAATTTGAACCTAGTGACTGAAAAAATTTTATTGTATACATTTGACAGGAAAAATGTTAAGCTATTGTTCTAATAAGTCGCCATTCAAATTGAGGCATTTATCATAACTATACACAAGCTTTTCAATTCCTTCTCTGAAGAATTACGGTTATTGCATAAATTTTAACCATTTGTTTACACCAACATGCAAATCTGCGTCGCTGTCAAAGCGATGTGTTGCAGATCCAGGTCTAACGAGAAATCCTTAATCATAAATCGGCGATTTTGACGAATTTTTTCGTTGATTTTCACCGTGAGTTCCTCTGCCACAAGGCAATGCCGACCACTACAGTCCTTGCCGTAAAAATTGGTGCAATGGCCGTGTTAAAATTGAGAATGCTCTACTGCCTCACTCCGCCTTCACTCATTATTCCTTCTTCGTACGCACTTTAGAAATTTGCCTATGGATTTCGATGGGATTGTGTTAGATTTATGCCAGTAAATACCTAATCACAAATCGAGCTTCACAACTCACGAGAATTTTATATAAAACGCATATTTTAGCAGTTTGCATTATGAGCAAAGTAGAAAAACCCCAGTCTGCACGCACCACCAGAAAAGGATGCGTATTTGAGTGTGGGGACGTTTAGATTTTGGCTCTGGCCCTATCACCCGCCACGTTAGGCCGAAACGTCAGTTACTTTCTGGTCAACCCTCGTTATATAAATTACTTCGCAATTCAAAACTAATGTTTTGAGTGCCTAATACACTTAATGCACTGAATGTATACTTTTTATGAGCATTTCCTAGTTTAATCGTATAAACTAGGAAAATGTTTGCTTTCAAATTTGGTCATAAATATCCTAAAATTTGAACAGTAAAATAATGTTAAGTAAGAAGTTTTTCGGTGGCGGAGTCCCCCGATCGAATGGGAGGATCTGCACGATGTTAACGGGAAGAAGTCATCCTAATCTCAGCCTCTCGCCCTGTTGGAATGGCCGTTCGTGTTACTCCACCGAGTCACGGAAAGGTGTCTTCACGGAACTCACCCTTCTTGGCGTATTTCTCCGTATAATATTGTTTTCCCTACCATTCATTGCCTACCGTGCAGAACATATTCCGACTCGTGAAAATAGCATTCCCATGGGAAAGAGAGGGCAAAAACCGACTGAGTTATCGGCGACAACAGTCATAAAATGCGGGGAGCGTGCGAGGCCTTTTCCGCGCCTACTTAATATTTTCATTACGGTGAAACCTGAAACTTGTAATTATTGTATGAGGTAAACATTGCACCTTTATTGAATTCAGCAGGATGATAAATTTTCCATCAAGTGAAAAAGTTAAATAGACATTTTTATAACGAATTTCAATATGGTCATTCTTTCAATTGATGTGCGATAAAATATCAAGTTTCACTGTGGGAGATATCTTATAGGGAGAATATCATAAATGACGGAGTTCGGTTAATTCCGTGAGGCAAAGCACACTCATTTTGCATGATTTATGGAGTTGATGATACCATTCTAACCTTCCTGATGCGTTAATTTACTTTTTAAAATCAATATGCCAAAATTCAATACACATTTTTACCAACTGATAACTTAAAAGCCCATTTTACATTTGTCAAATGACGTGCAGTTTGCGTCGGAAAGCGAAGTGAAATGCCTGTATACAAAGATTTTTTGTGAAAATTTGCTTGTTGATTTGCATAGGGAACGAGGGATTATTGGTCGCCAGACAGCCAACTACGATATTTTCGAGCAGTTAAGAGACCGAAGGAGAACTTTCGCCTCGAGACACTGAAAGGTCTCTGTTTACATAAATCCAATTCCGGGTACTTCGTCAAAGTTTTCAGTCCCTACAAATTCCTAAGTGGAATCAATTTGAAACTACAATTCATATTTGAAAAGTTGCAATCATTTGCGAATTTTTTCTTTCCCAATATAAAAATAATAAATACATTTCAAAAGCAAATAAATCGTTCATTTGGTACCATTGATAAGATATTCTCATTTTTTCATTTCGCAAAATAAAATCGTTAAAATGTTAACCCTAAAGAGTTGCACCTGTGCAGGATTCGACGGTGATCTTATTTTTTACGGAAAATGTTTCCATTTGAGCGATAAAGCATCAATGATGATGACCTGAGTGTGGACAATTGTCGGAAATTGAAAGCAATCACCGGCGAAAGGAAAATTCGCTCCTGGCCGTGCAAACATTTCAGTGGAAGGCAGAAATCAAGGTGCGGTTATTTTTTGCAAGGATATTCTGCGAAAATTCACTAGATTATTATTATTATTATTAAAATTTACATGTGCAAATAGACAAATGTCAGGTGGCACACAAGTCCCAAGTGTTACAATAAACTTGCCTTGGAAAAATAACATGGTTTCTGAAATACAATCAACATCACAAAAGATAATAAATAAAATAAGTCTGAAAAAAGAAAAAAAAATACACTAAGGAAATTTCCAAACACCAATCTGTAGTACATAAAAAAAATCCCCATTTCATTAACATTTGTTTCCCAATCAACAAGAAAAAAAATTAAGCTATTACATTTAATTTTATACAATACATCAATCAAATGATTACAGAAGTTGTTTACATCTTTTCTTAAAAGTTTGGACTCTGTTAGGAAAGGGCTTAAAAATTTTTGCAGGTAAATTATTCCAATCAACAATTGTTTTATTTAGAAAAGAAAATTTCTTTTTATTCGTTCTTTGTGCCCGGCATTTTACCTTAAAATTGTGGTCATTTCTCCCTATAAAATTCGGGTTCCCCGCCTCTTTCCTTAGATCTGCCCAAGCCTTCTCCCCATTCAGAATGCGGAACATTCCACAAAGTCTGCTTACTTTCCTTCTAGTTTGTAAAGGATCCCAGCCCAACGTTTTTAGCATGTCAGACACACTATCCATCCTCCTATGCTTCCCCAGTACATATCGGGCAGCCTTTCTTTGCACCTTTTCTAGTTTTTTGATTTGTCCTTCTTCATAAGGGTCCCATACTAGAGAAGCGTACTCCAAAATTGGTCTTACCAGGGTCTGATACGCCTTCTCCTTAGTTGCTTTATCGCTCCCTTTGAGGTTTCTCATGACCCAATGAAGAGTTTTCAAAGCTTTCTTAAAAATGTAATCCACATTCAGCCCCCACCCTAAATCCTTGGTTAAATATACACCTAAGTATTTGCAACTATCACTTCTAGGAATGACATTTTCTGAGAATTTATATTCCCTATTGTTTCCATTTACCTTGTTACTAAAGGTGATGGATTTGCATTTGCTAACATTAATATCCATCCCATTTTTTGTCACCCACTCCGCCATTTTATTAATGTCCCTTTGAAGTATGTCGCGGTCTCTGTCATTTTCTATTTTCCTATAAATGATACAGTCGTCTGCAAAAAGTCTTATCTGAGAAATAATATCTACTGGGAGATCATTTATGTATATTAAAAACAAGAGCGGGCCAAGTACGCTTCCTTGTGGGACACCCGATGTTACCCTTGTCTTTTCAGAATAGACTTCTCCTAATTTGACCCTTTGTGATCGACCTTCCATGAAATTTTTGACCCACGAGATTACTCTTCCATCAGTGTGCAGTGGCAAATCTTTAGCACTAAGAGATCGTGGTCAACTTTGTCAAAGGCTTTTGACAGATCGACTATTATACCATCCACTTCTATTCCCGCATCCATAGAGTCAAGCATTTCTTGGCAGAACCCTAATAATTATGGGAGAATAAAGAGAATTTGGTCGATTTCTCAAGAGCAAACTTCATGAATTCATCTCGAAAACACGAAACATATGCTCTGAAATAACGCTTAAGACATCCCCTTAAAGAATTAGCTGGTATTGGCAGGCTTATACTCCAAGGAGATGAAGGAATAATAATTGATGGATCGCTGATGTTTCAAGAAGAATATTAATACCAGCTGGCAATTAATATTCAAAATCTTATTAATCTCCGGTGAAGAAATATTCAAAGACATTTCATAGGGTAAACATTTGGAGCGTCGAACGAAAACCAAGAAACTCTCAATTCGCTCACGCGACGTTAATACTCGGCTTCATGATGCCTCATTAATCCAAGCATAAGTTAACGCGTAGGATAACTTTACATTTGTTACCGCCAGACCGAACTATATCAATTGCTCGTTGATGAATACGAATATTCCAACCATAATAATTCTGCGTTTCAGTTATTGATCCCTTGAACAGACCTAACCGACCGTTAGGCCGGGCTAAATATTATATAACTGTTTTTTGCTTTAACTGAGAGGTTTTTGATAACTCTTAGTTTAACGGAAAATTATAATTCGGAAGAGGGAAAAGCGGAAGCCTCTGAGGTGGTTCAAGGAACCAATGGTCGGTCGCTCGTGAGAGACTTTCCCACTGTCGTGCGTCTATCGAAATGAAGCAAAGGACTGCAGGGGACGGAATCACGCGAAGCTAACCTCGTGAGCAATACCCTGAGGTGCGTGCGTGGTGCACGGGCACGGAGGGAACTAGGGCACATTCCGCAGGACGAGTCACATTCTCGCGTATCGCGCAATTTTGCGAACACCTGTCGTTGAAGCGAGCGCATCTTTTCAGAGGACCGAGAGCCTTGCGAGAATTCTCCCGAGTTCTCGCCAACGACGTCGCGGCTTCCCTCGTAAATTCAGTTCGGTTCTGGAATGTGGTCAGTAATGCCCCTATTTTTTACGGGGGAAATAAATATGACCCTAAGAGCGATTAAGAATTTTACCCAAAATCCCTATCCTGTGAAATACTATAACCGCAATTGTAAGCAATTTACGTTCTCCTAAACTGTTTGATAAGCATTCACGTGAAACAGTTTGGACTTTTATGCTTGATATTCTAGTTGCTCATGAACCGATACGGTTTTAATGAATGAAATAATCGATATCCCACTTTCCCAGTTGAAATGCCAGAATAAAGGTCGAAGAGTACACGAAATGATCTGTGAAATAGATTTAAAACTTTGTTTCCAACCTCAAACAAAATTTCAGTACGGTTTTATTTTCGTGCATTTCAAAATATCTTCCACTTTGTTTCCTATTCTTGAGGTCACGATTTGCAGGAGGGAAACATATCCCATCGCAATGCTGTTTTGAGATCTCACCTTCCAATTTAATAGTGTGGGGTTGATTTCTCATGTCTGTGTCGGCATTAAATACTAATGGTTTGTACTTGGGAAAAAATTTCAAGTCGCACGGACATAATTCACCCTTTCAGTTTCTCTCAACGCAGGCTCTTTAGTGATGAGTGTGATAAACTTCTTGCCATTACGAAATGGGAAACTTTTACCTCGTGCGTATTGCGTTGACATGCAAAACAAGCGAACATTTCTGGTATTCCATATCTCAGTTGAGCCCTCCAAGTAGTGTTCAGTGACGCCTCAAATTTCCAAGAGTTTCAAAATTCTAAACCCGAATAATTTCCCCTCGCTGAAATTTCAATTTCGGAAGCGACATTTTTCCATGAAAATGTTGTCTCGGTGGGCCGGGTCAAACTCATGGATGAATAGCTGCCATGCGATCGTGTTGTAATTCTACCCTTTTGCCGAACTCCCCCGCCCCTCGTCAACTTCAAATGGCGCTCCCCTTTCCACGCGTACCCCCTCCCCACCCTCCGTCCTCACCCACCAACCCCTCCGGCATTGCGGAGTGGGGGGTTGCTCTAACCCCACCCCCACCTCTTCGCTCCAACCCATAAACTTAATTCACTCTCTCATTTACCGCGTCCGCCGCCCAACCACCTCTCCCTTTCCTCCTCCAATCTTCCGAAACAAACAACGCTCTTCCCGTTCCCCTCCCTCCCTCTCTTTCTTACTTCCTCCCCCCCCCCCCGCCACCGACAGGCGTCGGAAGCGTCGGCGGAGGACGCCAAACGACCGCCTCCATCCATCCACACTCCTGCTTGGGTTGGAGGGCGAAGATCTCCCCGAGACACTGGTTAATTAACCCCATTATAAATTATTCCAATTTTTAATTAAACACACACGCACACCCTCGTTCGTTCTTGCAAGAAGGAGCCGATCGGATGTGATTTATTGCCTGCATCGAAAAATCTAAAAGACTTTTCCCTCTCTCCCACCCCCACCTTCCCTCCCTCTTGCTCCCCCCCACCTCTCTCTCTGCTCCCCCTTTGAATTATGAGGGGGAGGGACATTGGAGGGGCGGCCTGGAGGAAGAGGGAGCGGAGGAAGAAGGCCGGTGGAGGGATGTGAGGGGGAGTAATGGCGCCGGGAGGAGATCAATCAAGGGCGGGAGGCGGTTGAGGAGGCGGGGGGAGGGGGGGTGAATCACGCTCGAATGGTCGTGCCCATGCGAATCGCTGCATGCACAAGACAAATGGCACTGGAGGCATTTGGAGCAGTGTTTTGCAGGGTCCTCTTTATGTACGTAATATTACTCTCATCATCTGATTACGACTCTTTGGCTATATCATGCTAAATTATTTGTTAAGCCTGAGCTTCTAATTCCTTTTAACAGTCGCAAGAGAGGCTTGAGAATGCTTTGATAATTCCTAGTATTGCAATTCTTAAAGGATGTTAAAATTTTATGAGGGTTTCCATTTAATTAGCTTTCAATTAAAATTTAAACATGCCCAAAATAATAAAATAGGCTGTGGAATCTCTTAACTATACGAAATTCCATCTTCATGTAGACAGCCTTCTGAGTAAAACTGAACTGTGAAATTTTGCTCAAGAATTTTTTTATGTCAACTTGTCCCGTTTATCTTTGGCCTCGAAACGCAGCGGGCGGGTGAGATGTCTCATTTGGCCTACGTCAATGTTCTCAGACGTTTAGGTCTGCTAAGTACTTCTTTTAATAACATGCCAAATGGTGTTTGCCCCTCTCTTTTATAATCTAGGACTTAAAAAAAACTTGCATCCCTGTTTTTTGTCGCGACGGTGAAAATTAACTAATAGGGTTTTTCAACTAATGCAATTCACATAGCTGCGCTTTTAATGCACTCCCTTACGTTTCAGTAAATAACCAATAAGCATTTTACGATAGCTCGTTCTTTAGCAATGAATACCTCCTTCATTTCCGTCCAAAATACCTTTTCTTAGCTCCTCCCATCTACCTCACCTTCCCAGCATTCTCCCCTTTGCCACACGAAACTACCGTCTTCATGTTTTTTTCAATCCCAGCATTGGGTGTCACTTAACGCGGCGGTCTTCTTCTCCACCGTCGCTTACCCTCTTGGCTGTTCATGAGATGACGACCCCGCCGCCCTGTCTCCCCCAGTTCTTCATTTTACCTAGTTAATCCTACTCGTTTCATAATTTCAATGAAATAATTAGTTGAGATGGTTCCTCGTCGCCTTCCTCCATAGTGTTTTTTTTAAATTTAGTACCCTGCAAGATCCAGCAGAAGGTTTCAAGAGGAGAGAACAGGAGGACAAGGGCACTGGATGGAAGGGGAAGGCGGGGAAAGGTTTGTTAGGGGAAATTTGTGCGGGATTGGTGTGGAAGCTTTTGGGAGGCGGTGTGAAAATATCAGAAGATTGGGGTAAATAATGACTGATATTAATCCCTAATTTATTCCAGGGGTCGAGTATCTCTTTTCTAATGTTTTGAGCTGGAGTGGAGGGTCGCAGGGAGTCTAGAATAAAGACACTATACCGTATATCAAAGGGAATGCTATGAAATTTTTTGCCTCCGGTGTAACTTTATGGTATTTACATAACACATTGAAATGAAATTATTGACTAGTGATTCCACACATTTTATTTAAGCACGACCTAGGTTTCAACATTGCACGTCATCGTCAGGTGGTCCTCACAGAAGACAACTTTGTATTTATATCTCTCCTTAGTGGGGGCGGGGGGGTTGGTCAGAGTGGGAGGGGAAGGGGGGAGGGTGAGGGATAAAAAGGTTAACATGTAAATGGGAGGGAAAGGGAAGTACAGCTTTCGGTGTCAATCGTGGGTCGGTAATGGGGGTTTGTTTGGGAGGCATCCTGTGGGGAGAACTGGACGTGAAAGACTAGGAGGGGGGTGCACACATAATTTTGTTAGCAAGCTCCTCCTTGCAACGGACCCATTTTAAAATTTATAATTGCTCCAATGCATCGAGTCTTTGGCCTAATTTTCAAAATGAAGAATTTCAGTCTTGAAGTCACTTTTGTGGTCACGTGTGAAGGAGTGTTTCCCAAAGAGGGATGTTATATTCTAACTCTTTGCAAGTGTTAGGTGTTCTTCTATTCTTTCTTTAAGTTTTCCTCCAGTTTTACCAATGTACTTAGTTCTACACTACGAGCTCATTAGTCCCCACACTCCACCACTCTTGTTTTTGGGAACTTAGTCTTTAGCGCGTGAGGTCAGGTTCTTAAAGCGTGAATTACTGCGAAAGGCAAATTGAAGTTTTTCTGACGGTAAACTCCAGATTCCTTTTAAAAAATATTCGTATGATTGATAACCCTATTTATCGGTTAAAAAATGATTTTTATTCCTCATTGATAAATCTTTTGGTTTCAGACCAGAAGAAATGGGAAGTTCTTATTCTACAATATTTTTTCTCATTAGTAATTTTATTTTCCAGCCTCAGCTGACCAATGACGAGCTTTAATTAGCATTTTGTTTGATTTGATTGTGGGCTTGCACAAGTAGCTAATTAATAATGCAGATATTTTTTCTATAATTAAATATGTTACGACTATGTAGCAGGTTTTGTGACTTCGAGCGCGTTTAAACAATTTAGAATTTAATTGAATTGGACTTTTTTGAGGCGTTGTCCGTGGTTTATTTTATTGACCCAGACAATTGAGGCACCGATGTCATTTTATTGGTTTGGCGAGCGACACTGACATCTAAACCTCGTTCTGCGCTATTTTTTATGTTCATCAAGTGATTTCCTGGATTAAAATTTTAAAAAAGCAGTAAAATGCTTTTAAAATAACAAATAAAAGGTAACGGATCGATTATTTGGATTCCCGAAAATGTTTTTGGGAATCGTGAAAAATTGTGCATTTGAGGGAGGGCGTGTGGGTTTTTTATCATGACGGAGTGGACCGAGGCGATTATTTATGTCTGACGCATGCGTAGTCGCGCTGCTTTTATGGTATAACGTAATAATTTTATGACACCGGCGGATCACGGTTGAAGAATGGTTAGGTTGAGACTTTTTCGGAAATATTAAAAAAGGAGACAATGAAAACGACCACAGAGGCATTTGATTCTCTGCCATCAAAGGGCAAGCATGATCGCTTCGAATTTTTCATTGAATGCATGGAGAAAAAAGTTCAAAATTATGATGGGAATTCGGGCACCACTCGTGTGTGTGTGGAATTGATTATTTCCTGTTCGACCCCCGCCGCCCCCCTGCCCCCTCTCCAACCCCCTGCCCCCTCCACAACCCCCTGCCCCCTCCACTCCACATACCCTCTTTCCGCATTATCTCTCGTCTGTGGTTTCTGATCGCGCGCCGACCGATTTGCATCCGATCCGGGAGATGGCGCGCGGGTGTATGGAGCACGCGAATATCATAAATCATCCCGCGGTCACGTATATTCATCGGTAATAAAATAATGAAAGATAATCATTATACTCAATGATGTACCGGTGATTGATTCTGTGGATAAACATTAAACATCGCCGCGCTTAGAGCCATGATTTAACGGGCCATCTAAATGGAAATCTAAATTTTCCATTCAAATATATTTCTCAGATTGATTTATGAATCACGGGATTTATTTCTTCTCGTTGAATCTCCTGAACATTTTGACGATTAAAATCCTTTGACATGGCGGATAATGCCGCTTGATTTGAACTCTTCCCCCTTTTATTTTTAAATACTAATGGGCTGACGTTTGTTTTCTGCGCAAGTGCGCGGAGCATCCGACGCAGTTGCCATCGAATTCCATAGGTTCTTATTGTATCTAATAATAAAAGAGAGGTACTGTGTGCGTATCAAAATAATGTTCCCGACTACTGAGAGAAAGTTAAAAATTTACACACTGGTAGCTTTTACGTTAAGTCAGACCCACCTAGACCCACAATACTTTTCACCCAACTCGCGGACGGGTGGAATTAAGGGAATGATGTCTTTTCTCAACAGATTAAGATCCTTTACAGTTCCAGGTATCGAAAATGATGTCTTCATAGTTGATGAAGGGAAGTAAATGAACATATTCTCTACTTTTCGTACGTTTTGCCTTTGCAATTCATAATCACCGGTGCTTCTGTTCTTTGATCCGATGGGCTATTTGTTTATCATCTCAGAAAAGATAACTGTTGTGAGCGAAAATTAATTATTTTAAAAACCTTCTCTTTAAACTAATCCATCCAACAAAAGAAACCAACACATAGGTTGTCGAAATACCCTTCAGCAGTAGTGCCCTCTGTCTTCCCTTCACTTCAATCCCTCCTCCTCCATCAAACGATTCGCGGGAGGTATTTTTCTCATGTGCAAGGCGAAAGAGAGAAATTGAGAGGGATTTTTTTCAGTCTTTTATTAACAAATAATTAGATCGTCAAAGTTTATTTTGATCTCATTAAATGTGGTGAATAGACTAAAAACTCTGGGATTTAATCCAAGCTCTGAATCAAAGAAAAGCCACATAAATGAAATCAGATGAGAAAAAATACTTTGAGCCAGTTTTCAAAGTGAAAATTCGGCAATCAAAATAGTATTCTACACTCTGGGCGTAAATGAGACTCTTTGGGTGACAAAATAACATAATCATCCTAAAAAAAAGAGAAGTTTCAGAGGAAAGAAATGTGAGATTCTGAGTGATAGCTGAATTAAATGAGAATAAAGTACACATCCAATATACAGTGCTACGCCACCTTCATATTCTGCAGAATTTCGTGACTGCATTAATGAACGAAAGGGGGAATATAATATGAGTTCGTACATAATATTGAGATCTGAAGTAAATGAAAATACCATGACATTGTTATATCACTTTCGATGTACACGCTTGCAATATACTTCATCTCCGGAAACCTGTCACCGGCGGCGCTAGTGACGAGCGAAGTCGCAGAAAGGTGCCTCGGCCGCTATGGCGCGGCGGCTGGCGACGAGGAAATAATATTTAGAGTGAATTCTATGGTTTCAGGCTCAACTTTGTGGAGGTTCATTTTCGTTTTAAATGAATACACTTTGTAACTTCCACACAATTTTTATTCGTACTACCGGTTTCGACGCTTCGGCGTCATCATCAGGTACAAACATTTTTCTAGCACAGGGTTATATATATATGCACTCTTCGGAAGGGAGGGGGGGGTTGGTACTCCAGCGACTTCAATCCGGAAATACTACACGTTGTGGAAAAGGGAAGAAGAATGGACAAATGGGAAGAATTGGAAATAAGAAGACACATGAAGAGTGGACATTTAGTCAACGACATTTTATATGAAAATCACTCCCCAATTTTGGAAATCTCCTTCAGAATATAACATGTGCCAAAACCCCTAACATACCTCTTTTACCCTCCCTCAACCTCCTCATTTAGGCCAACCCAAAAAACTTCCTTTCTCTTTTACCTCTCCCCCCCCCGGACCTTCACCTGCAAGCCACGTGGCTTCTCCCCGAACCCCCCTCCCTCCCATTAGCCTTTCACCCCACCAACCAGTTTCAGAGAAGGTCTGAAGGGAAGAACATAATAAAGGAAATACTGAAACAATCATCGAGTTGATGGTAATGGAGGGAGGCATGTTGAGGCACGGATGGAGAGAAACTAATGCGGAAGAAGGTTTGGAATGGGGCGCGGTGATTGTTGATGCGGGGTGTGGTGCACTGTCCAAAGTGGAAGGAGGGACAGAGTGTGCAGTTACGTTGATAGACTATGCAAATGGGAATGTGCGTGAGGGAGTAGAGTGGGATGGGAGAGGATTGGCAAGTTGAGAGGGGAGGCAAGGAGCGGTGAAGATGGGACATGTTTAACATTTTGGCACAGGTATTCGCGGACGGCAGAGGATTTGGATGAGGGCTTGGTGGATTTCAATATGTCCGATAAATTGGCGGGTTGTTTAGAAGTAACAGAGGGTCATTTACGTAATATGTTTGCCGTTTTTTCTTAGAATGGTGAAGAGAACTTTGAGGATATAATTGAGGAGCTTAACTCCTAGGAAGAATACAGTGCAATTTTAGAGGGTGTTCGAGTTGGTGACTTGGGAAGGTTTGGTTGGGTTAAATCATCGAAGTATTTTCTAGAAGTGGCTCAGGGTATCCGCGGGGGAGGAGTGCGCTGTGTAAATTTGTGAGAGCCATTTGTTTGGGGATTAGAACGATGGAGTTATATTTGTCCGCAGAAGGTGTTTGGGTCACCGAAAATTTCCGAATACACATGAGTGTCTTTTTATGTTTCTATCCCCTATCACAAGCCCTGGCGGTGGCTTGCAGGGTACTAACCTATCTACATCAACCAACAGTCCATATTTATGTTGACCAGTGCCATCTCAGCCACATTGATGTAGGTTGCGGTGGTCCAGGGGGTAGAGAGTTGGACTACTGACCGGAGGGTTCCGGGTTCGATTCCCGGGCACCTGCAGCTCCACCAAAGTTGTGTGATTTTTTGGGTACCAGATCTTCCAGGGAAAACATAACCGGTAAAGAGAAAGGAACCGGCCC